>JABUQX010105668.1:0-12500 GCA_015478945.1 Trachelipus rathkii
ATCCTGACTCAATTCCCTTCCTTGAGTGCTATTCCGATTCTTCTGATTAAAATTCTGATTTTGATTCTGATTCCAACTTCCTTGAGTGCTATTCCGATTCTCCTGATTAAAATTCTGATTTTGATTCTGGTTCCAACTTCCTTGATTATTTTGCAATTTTTTACTTTGATTCTCAATTCCCTGATTTGGATTCCGATTCTGGTTCCACTTTACAGTTTTATTATCCGAATTCCCATTTGAATCTCTCCGATTTGGACTACGAGACTATTGGTCATGAATTCTAAATGTGCCCCTTTACAAAAAGGACAAGTTGGCTTCTGTGCATTCCCAAGGGCTCTAGAGGCATTATTTCCAGTAACATGCCAGCAATCATTTCTAACGTGTCCTTTGGTTTTAAAATAGCTATCCAAATCCCAAGAGCTTTGTACCATTTCCACTCTATGAGTGTGACTATCTCTTCCCACTAGTACGTCGCAATACTTTTACTTGATTAACTCTCAGTATTTCGTATCTCGTTCCCTGGCACGTTACTTCACCTATTCTGGAAACAAGTTGTTGGTTGCTTTTAGTCTGTTTTTCTGGGGTGCCCCCTATTTGCGAATCTCCTATTTCCCCATTCAATCTCTCAGGTGGATTTCTCTTCTTCCCCTTGTAGTTACTGTCACTTCCAAGTAGCTTCTGTGGGATCATCACCTGCCTATCTCTTATCTTGTACATCCACTCTCTGATACTCGTTCATTTCTCATGTATTCTCTGCGATCTCTCTATATCAGTGCTTGATAAAGTATCATTCAGATCTTTTACAGTCTCTGTGATCTCTATTGCAACAATCATTGCTGTAATTTGCTAGTTCTAAGTCAGAAGAATCAGCAATTTCTATATTGAGTTTTTGTGGCACTGAAAACAACATCATTTCGTTGTTCCAATTTTATTTTGACATATATATATATCTTGAAGTTTTTCCTGTACCGAGATTGGTAAACTCAATAAAAATGCTGTCCGCAATGTATCATGCTCTCGCATATTAATACCAGGAAAAACTTTAGAAGCTAACTGTTCCAAGCGTAGGGCAAACGTGTGAATGTCCTCTGTAGGCTGACGTCGGCTGGCGTCGAGCTGAATAAAAAGTTTTCAATTTATTTTTTTTATTCTTCCTTTTCTCCTCATGTTGGTACCATTTCAAGAGAGAATCTTTGACTCCAGAATACGTAGAAATAGTTTTAGTTATTACTGTATATAATTTAAGAAATTTTCCTGAAAGATATTTCTCCATCAAGATCAACCACTGATTCTGCGCATGTGGATATCGGCAAGAACAGTATTCCTCAAAATGTTTGAAAAACTACTTATTTAGATCATGTTCATTTTCATAACTAAATATTTTTGGCTCTACAATTTTGGGTTTCTGAGAATTGTTGATCAAGATCGTTAATAGGGAAACAGTTTGCGTCAAAACAGTTAATTGTTTTTGTATGACGTCAAACTGAGATTCAGAAAACACGGGTGATGGTGTGGACTGATTTCCCTGATTAAATCGTCTTGAAAAGGGCATCAGCTTATAGGTTCCCCCCATAGGGTTGGGAAATGCTGTACTTGTTGGGGTTGTTGCAGTGTGAGTGGTAAATATACTCGAATTGATTTGAGGGAACGTTTAATTATTGATCATCACTGTGTCGGTTAAATAGGACACAGTAAATAACACCATATATAGAGAATGTAATATGTGTGGTGCTATTGTACTCCATGACAACATTTTTCCACATCCTTATGCATATATTATTTAGGGTTTTGGGTATATGAGATTATTCCTTCTCTGGTTTTCAGAGATCTCTGAATCCGGATAATATTGCTATGTCACTGATACTATCTTACTTTAAGGGATGCTCCAGATCAGGTATGAGGTTTTTATCCCTCTGATGGCGTGGTAGCACTTACATCAAAGGCTGCTGATGAGCATAATAAAATTAACAATTTATTACACATTCACTCTTGCATAATTCCATCCAATTTACTGGCATAAAGTCCACGATTTCACTTGTGTATTCCATGTGTACACTAGATAGATCTCTCGTACAAATGCCTCTAAAATCTAGACACTCAGATAATAAAATATAATAAATAAAATAAATGTCACATAATTCCTGAAGATAGCAATTTCAGGCTCAACCAACTCTAACTATATCTTCATCTTACTATCTCTCATGGGGACTAACAACAAGGGTCATACATACATTAGATATACTCTACAAACAACATATCTAAATCATAGAGATCAGTACTCGCACCACAATCGCGCCGAACACACAGAAACTCATTTCCAGATAAGCTATGGCTGCACAACACCACTCACTAATACTCACAAACAAATCGAAACTTCTGAACAAATAACAAAAACCAACTATAACCAACCCATCACTCACAAAGACAACCAAACAACAACAATGCATTTGAATAATAAGGACTAATATTGATCAACAGAAAACTTTACTTTATAATTATAAAATATTATCAAATAATAAAAATTGTATTATTATACAAATATCCAATTATATAAATAATAATTAGTAATTAATTAATAATAATAATAAAATTATAATAATAATAATAATTATAATAATTAAATATATAATATTAATATTATAATATAATTAAATTAAATTAAATATATAATAATAATAATTAAATAATATGAATTTAATATATATATATATAACTATATATATATATATATATATATATATATATATATATATATATATAGTGATGTCATTATATTTCTCATTTTATTTTCAAAGATGAAAAAAAATACTTTACAACAACACAATGATGCAAATGTATTTCCTAAGTCATACTTTAGGACTCTGAACAATTAAATATAATACATGAAGGTGAGAGACGATATAGAATTAGAATAGTTAAAGCTTAGAGGAAAACAGGTGTGTGTTTTTATTTGGAACCGTTGGTCAACAAAGAACTTTCTCTTTTTTTCACTTTGGAAACTATTTTATGCTGCCTCTACTTCTTTCCGATATATATTTGCACTGGAGCTATTACCACGCCTGACAAGGAGTCCCTGTTCGGGCGCCAGTTTAATGGTGAGTGGGGAAATGGGGTACAATAGTTTAGGTTTATTGTGATGGGAAGTGTTATATTGTATATGTTATGGGGCTACCGACAGGTCCTCTCCTATATATTGCTTCCACCTCCTCAATATCAATAATAATAATAATAATAATCAATAATTAATAATAATAATAATTATATAACTATAATTAATAATAACGAAAATTATTTTTTACATTAACTCTAATATATTTGAATCTACTAACTGTGCACTTTAATACTATCCAACGGATTCCAGCGATAACTCAACAAATGAAAGGCAAAAATGACTATCCATGAATGGAACGACATACTTCCTGTTTTAGCTTATGATGGAAATCAAATAACCAAATAACTATATTATACTAATAAATATCAACCATATAAATCTAAATAACAATCATCAAAGGATGATTAAACAATATAATAATAATATAATGGAGCTAAATATTAGTACACAGGTACTACAGTGGAGCTAAATAATGATAACGAATAATGATAATAAGAAATAATACTTTTGAATTTTTAATAAGTATTAAAACTTTTAAGCAAGTTAAAAGGAAAAAAAAAAAACAAAAGAGAAATAAAAATTTGGAAATTGTAAACAAACAGTTTCGTGTATTAAAGAGATTGTGAAATAGATGATAATGATTGATAAAATTGAACTTAGGCGAGGTATATTCTAGTAATGATTAATGATTCATAATACTATTCGTGGTATTTAATGATAAACCTCGGTTTTGTATCTGCCTCACTCGAATATAAATCGTTATTCTCTTCACGTACTTTTTCTTAAACATCTAACTCCTCTCTTCTTACAACTTAAATTTCTAATATTATGATATTAACTCTGTGATCCTCAATGATATTTTGCTTAGCTCGCACTTCTAAGTTTATGCATGGTCTGAGTAGTGATTTAATTAAACCAACTTAAATTAAATTATAATTAATAGTCATTATATGCGGGAAAAAAGTAGTATTGGTAGCTTAAGTTTTTGCAGCTGATACCTCATTATAAGGAATTAACAGAATTAAAATGATATAGAGTATATGTTATTGTAAACATATGGTTATTAAAGTTATTATTTTCTAATATTTATTCTACAGAAAAATTTGGAAGAAACCTAATTTGCCTGACATTTTCATTCAAAAAATTTCTCAACTGTAGTGCATCTACAAAATCGTATAACGACAGGGTCGTGTCGCAAAAAATAGTCGAGGGTTTTAAATACTAATTTTTAATGGATTAGATTACGAGGATTGGCTTTGACATTATCATAAAAATGAGTGGAATTGTATTAATCAGCATATGGAGCGAATTAATCTGAGCACAATATTATTAATTGGATTGAAAACTAACATTAAGTTTATAAAGAATCAAAAAACGGGTATTTTCTAATACTCTCAAAATTGCATTTAATGTTAATATTACTGTTAATTATATTAGTTTCTAATATATATCGTTGAGACTCACATAGATTAAATGTAATATTTAATAATATTAATTCTGTTTCAAAACCAGGACCAAGTCAGAGCTCGAAGCTTTAATTTGGAGACTAGGCTTTATTCTTGGATTCAAATCATTATAATTCAAATAATTTTTTTCCGGAATATTCTGAGATTGGTCATGCATGGGATCCAATTGTCTATCTCGAAAAATAAAATATATTAAGGAAATAGAAGAAACAACTACTGAATTCGAGAAATAAAATAAGCCAGATAAAAAATAAAAATTATACCGAATAAATATATCTATTATTATTTAAATATATATTAATGAAAATATGTAATTATAGAACATTAATAATATTCATTAAATCTGAACAATAGATCAAACTTTTAAATGTCAAAAAAAATCACATTTTAAATATAAATTCTAAAGCCAATTTTAAGATTACTTCCATCCTTTATTATACCTTTGACTTATATTTATCATAAGATTCATATTTAAATATGAATATATTATTTAATATTAAATAATTTTTTTTAATTTATCATAAATAATATTAATTGAATATTAAATCATAGAATTAGTTCATAATTCCTCCTTATATAATTTCAAATTTTTTTTCTCAATAAATCATTCACAATTCAATAAATATTCATCCATTTTGGAAATTATAGAGAACAATCAATCATCTAATTATATTTCGGGTAAATACACAATGAAATGTGTTTAATACAATATGAACATGAAGGAGAAGAGGCATTTTATATATTTAGTGGTTAGGATTCTATAAATTTACCTATCTCCACAGAGTCCCTCTGTACTATGTTCTTTGGTATAGATTAGTTTTTACCAGAGATAACTTATTATCAAATTATTCACTTATAACTAAATAAAATGTTCCTAACTTAGCTTAGTGGTAATATAATATATAAAGTCATTATATCATATAAATTATATGTGAACACACCACTAAATAATAAATGGCCATGTACTATTATTGAACCACAGAAAAAAAAATTTATATATGTATTGGAAATATCTAAACATAACTTAGCGCATCTCTTCTTAAAATTGTTTTCGGGTGTTCTTTATGATGAAGAAGCCATGATGCATCTGAGAGATTAGGTTTATGATGTTCTCAAATATTCCATTCAAAGATAGATTCGAAGATTGTGGATTGATTAAAATCTTGATAGATGAAGAATAATTAATATATACTAAAAATAAAAAAAAATAATTTATTGTATATTTTTATCATCTTATATTATTACAAATTTCTTAATTTAGTCATTAAATAAGAAAGATACGGGACTCTAATCTCTCCTTTCAGCGAGTCTAGCCTAGAGGCGTTCAAGACGTAGAGCGTACATTCTAATAGGTTCACCTGGTTCCCTATGAGCATTGTGGTACGCTTGAAGTTTATATTCATAAAATTGACTAAGGAATCTTGTTTCTCATTTGAAATTTCGCATATGTTTATCTAGTATGAATATTGTTTGATCATTGAACTTTCTAATATGATTATGTTGAGATTTTTAATGTTTTATTCTCACTCTCGGTTCTGATCTTTTGGTACATGTTTTGGTGGCGGTATGTGATGCTCTGTTCACCATGTAATAGGATGGGAAGTGTCTCCGTGCGCTCTCTCAGGCGTAAAACTGGACATGTACAAAACACTGTATGATCTACAGATGTTGACTCTCCACCACAAATCAAATCATATGAGTGAGTAAGCAGTAATAATAAATGAACTCATTTTCATCGGAATAGTGGAAGACTACAGTAAGTCCATTACAAACAATATAATTCAGATAGATACGCTGAATAAATAAGGATTAATATACTATGGAATCATGTCATTAACTGTATTATGTATAACGTCGAGTATTCAAATTACTAATCAATAATAATATAAAATAATTAAGTAAGTTTCATTAGATAAGGGCATGTCAGCGTAATATATATTGTAACCAAATATTTACAACAAAATTAGCTTACTTCTATTAAATCTTAACTTCCTTCTATTATCAATATTTGAGTATAGAACCAGAGTAGTGCAAATGATGTTAAATCTCAAATTTTCAATTTCTATCTCAGATATTGATTTTATTTTATTGGAAATTCAGTTTCCATTCTTTTTATTTATTTATAAGTAAAATTGGAGAAAATTCGTGTCGCAATCATTTTAAATTTTATTATTTGGTATTTATTATTATTCAAATTATTCAATATTACTATTCTCTCTTTACTTCATCTATTATTATTTGAAATCTGTATTATATATTGAGAATGAGTTATCCGATTTATATGTTACTACTGATGTAATTGATCCCCGGAGGTACCGACCGTTTAAGTTCATTAACACTCCGCCAACCTCATCATGCTTTCTTTGTGCGCATTTCATGTGAAGCGACACAGTTTTATTTCATTTCTTTGTCATACCACTCAAATATCTCTTGAAGTGGCTCAGATGTTTGCATCATAAAATAACTTTATGCTAACTTAAGCAACGCAACTATCAGATTTGTATTTACGGCAACAAGAGAATTTATCCTCTCTCTCTCTCTCACTAATTTATAACTCATCTGCAAATAAACCTCAAATTATTTGATGCCACACTAATGGTTCCAACTTCAAGTTGAGAGAATAAGATAACATCCGAAAAGAAGATAAGTACTATATGGAAAACTTCTCTAAAGAATTGCAATAAAAATGGCTGTATGTCGAATATGTCGAATCTCCAGAGTCAGTATGTTTCGGATAATTATTTACTCTAAGACTCATATATTAATAAAAGTAAAAAAAGACATACTAAATTCTTCCTTTTACACCTCCTCATCCAACTTGTCAGAGTTCAGAGTAAACTATATAATACTGTATAAAACAATTATTCTCTTACATTTAAACTATTAAATTTACAACTTGACCAAATCTTAGAATTAAGAAAAAAATATACTTTCACTTCATTTTTTATTTAAATTCGTTTTTAACTTTAAAAATAGTCGTCTGTCTTTAATGAATTAAAATTTTATCTAGTATTATTTTTGTTCGTTTTGTCTCACATTATAACTTTGCCATTACCAAGATTTTTAGACGCTCGAGACAAGTCCACAGAAGAACGTTTGAGTGGTATAGTGAACTTAAATTATCGTATGTGATCTTATAAGCGTAACACATATTCGAACTTGTTCTGGAAATAAGAAATAAATAAAAAATTTAAATTCTACCAGTGGATTCAGTTGGAGTGGGGAAATTTTTGGCTCATCTAATAGAAAGACGTTTGGTGAAGGTGCGAAATTCGAACTCAATCGAGAGTTTTTTGAGGGTATCATCATCGCGTTGTGAAAGTTGAATCTTCCCATGATTATATTAATTATTATTTAAATCGGTTAAACGTATATAACTTTAAACTGAAGTTAATATACTAAGTACTTAATATATACTCACTATATACCTTATATATATCTATTAAAGTAAACATTATACAGTTAGTGAATCCTATATTACATAATGAACAATCACACTTAAATAAAATATGATCGATAGATCATTAAGGTCACTTAGGCTGAACAAGCTATATGAAACAAAAATATAAATTGTAATTAAATAAGTGGACCTATATGTCCCACAAAAAATATATCATACAAGCATACGTAGCGGCCTTATTCGTCCAGGGCGCCATATAAAACTAAGTAGTCCCTGTATCGGGTCGCCAAATAAATTTGGTGTATTTATATGTTAGGCCGAGTAAGATCGGATGATTTGATCTGGTTCAGATTTATAGATAAGCGACTATAAAACTCCAGTATGTTGGTCCTCCAATCCCTTCAGGGTCTCAATTTTTTGTTAATATCCTAAATAGAAAAACGAAAAACTTAGTATCAAAAAAACAAAATATTATTATAACTTCTATGAAAGAAGTAAATTAAAAAGAAACTTAATAACTATAAATTATATCATAACACACCATGATTATGTTACCTGGAATGCAGAACAATCTGCGTCTTGTTTTTGCTTCGATGTCACTCCCGGTTGCCGACCATGAACTGAGTCATAAAGATTTTTTTTCTTACGGTGGTTCTGGCTTCAAATCCATCTGATTCAAAACCATGTCCTAATGTAGACCCTGTTGAGCTCTGTTCGACAAGATGGCACGTGTCGGCGGGAATGTGTGAGTTTACCGGGATTTATTAATGAATAAATTAAGACAAAAATTGTTATCGCAACCAAGTATGGGAGGAATATGGAAACGACGTAAAAATTGTAGATTTATTTGTTCAATAATCTACAAGTAAGCCGAATAGCAATTTCTAATAACTAATAACTAATAATTTCCTATTACACTTGACGATAAAAGACTGTCGACGATGATAACAACAATAATATGTATTGTTTAAGATTACGGAAAAAGGACGATGGTCAAACGAAAAAATATGCTAACTGTGATAAAATGACTAAAGGGATGAAAAAAATATGCTGATTATCTCAATTGACGAAGACGATGAATATTTGCGATGACCGATGTATGAAATTTGCTGATAAGGTTGTTCATTTGGGATTGGTTCACGTAAAGATTTCTACTAATGATGCTATTGATATTCAGAAAGCAGCTGAGAATGAGAATTAACTTTACTTTATAATATTTTACAGTTTATATACAAAACACGATATGACAACCAGACAATCCCTTCTTTAATAAAGTAAACAAAAGTTACACTTAACTTAATAAATATATTTTTAGAGTAGTCTTTTCTACAAATTTCCACTGAGAAACAGGTGCACTTTTATATAAAGTTTCAGAAGACTAATCCGATAGTTATTAAAGAAGATTGTCGGTTTCATAAATACTAAAAAGTTTTACTCAAGAATATAATGTTCCAGCAATTAAAACGTCTGGCTATCAAACGTCCGGCTGGCTATCAAAACGTACGGTTATCAAAATCTTCGAACCAAAACGTCCTGTTATTTTAAATCCGGCCATCAAAACGTCCGGTTTTAAAAACCTGAAACCAAAATCCTGAATCCAAAACCAAAACCTGAAATAATGCATTAGATTATTTCTCACGTTTCTTTCTTTTCATTAATTATTGTTCACTGAAATTCATATTATAAGTATCACTACCCTAAACACTATCAGTACTTCACTTACCCCTTAAGAGTTCTATGAGAGATAGAAGGGGTTGTGAAGCAAGGTTCAGACAGATGGGTGGACTGGTAGATGTTTTAGAAGTATTGGAAGAAAAAAATTTTTAAACTAAATGTTACCTAAGATATAAAATAAGTTTTATATATAATTTTCATCAATATATAATCAATAATATAAACAGTCGCGCTACTCATTTCAACCACAGTAGAACTGTCCATATAGCCATTAAATTCCATTCTACATCAGACGAATTGTTTGCTTTTGAATCTTATCTTAAGGAAAAATATTCAACAATAACAAATTAGTAAGTACTTATATATGAACACATATAGACCAATTTTTATCAGAAAAAAGGTATAGTTTATATATATAGATACATAATAACATTATAATCATAAATCCATAAATCAAAAAAACTATTGTGTTTATAAATAAAAATGATACAATAAACTATTGTTAAGTCAAATACTGTACTATTCAAACGTGAAAAAAACAAATAACTAATCATATATACCCAATAATGTCTAATTAAATGGTCAACATTAACAATTAATTATTTAAATTAAATATAATATATACGTATAGTATATATAAATAATACTTATCTATTTTCTTATATTATAATTTATAACTAAAGTATAAAATCTAAATAAATTAATATATTAATTATATTATTTCCTAAATAACTGATGAAAATTATTAAATCACCCCAAAGTGAAGAAGACAAGACATGAGGGTTATTATATTTAGCTACACCACCCAAAAATTTTCTAAATTACATTAATCTACATAACAAACTAGATTTAATATAACTCATAACTAAAAAGTAGGAACTGGGGGAGGGAGTAGGAATAGTAAACCTTTTGAAGGATAGAGGCCTTTTTTCTGTCCTTTATCAGGACTTTTAATTTCAAAATCAAGTAGTGTACATACTCACGCCAATATACTTCTTGATTAAATATTTAGAATATATATGTATAAGATTCTTCACATGGAAAGAGAAGTTGAAGTAAGTTTGTTGTTATGTCTTTACTTGAGATTTATTTCTAAAATGATTTTCCATTTTTTATATATCTGTTAATCCAATATATATTATTATGATAGTGAATTAGGTGAATCATATCTTTTTAATTTCACCCTCTATATTTTTAATTATATACTCATTATATATATAATGTTATTAGCACTATAAGTTTTGTTAATTATATATAGTAGATCTGTCTACGCCTCATTTCTATTAATAAATAATTTTCACAGTATTGTAAATATATTGCTATTTTATATTTTTATTGAGTATTTTAGCATTTTTGATTATATAATATATTATGATGATTATTTTTTGTTAAATAATAATATAGATTGAGATACTCCTCTCTCTCATAATGTTTGTAATGATAATATAGGTGCATAGTAGAGTTTTATAGGAGTATACTCAATATTTGTATAGTCATAACTCACAAATGTTGGACTTAATATATTTTCTCTGACTTATACTCTTCACATCAACTGAATATCCCTACTATATAAATATAATCGGAACAATGAAGGTAAGAGCACTTTATGTACTAGTAATATATATAATAAATTACCCGGATTAGCGGTATTAGAGCTGTGTGGATTCTGAACCGTAGGATAATTTATATGTATATGGTTAAGATTGGTCATTTTAAATTCAGTAATTATTTCTTATCTATACACATGGAATATGCACAATTAGAAAGGTAAAGTGAAACTTTATAGGTTTTGTGAATTTTATTTATCATGAAGGAGTAGTATTATATTATAAAATTATATAGTTATATATATAATTATATTTATTATATATACTGAGTTTCCTGAGTAATCAGAGTCATAGGGTTATGTAATTGATTAAAAAAAGGACTTTTTTGCCATGTTGAGTGCCTTTTTTAGTAAGTATTTTCTGTGAGGTATGAAAGTTTAATGAAAAACGTGTATCTTTTATATATAATATTTTAATGAGTTTCATGTTCTAGTTTCACGAGGATAGGTTATACTGCAGAATTATCTCACTATATACTAGCTTCATCATAAGGAGAGATTTTGGGAGATAAGATAAAAATACTGTAAACAATATTTTATGTTACTTATAGAATTTAGGGACCAGAAACCACTCACTATACCAGTATAAATATTATATATGTAGGAGTCCCGTGGGTAAGGTTTCTATACACAGTAAGTGGATTGCTGATCTATGAAATTTTATCATCTATTTATATTTAATGTCATAATGTCCAATGAAAGAAGTAAAGAATAATCTAATTTAAAGTGGCTATAACGATTTCATAACCTTTGATTTAGTTTAAAATCATTGCAGAATGAAATTATTTGATAGACTTAGTGTATAAACAAATAGTATTCTCAGGTAAGTTCGTTGGTGAGTCTACAAAAGTGACGAGGCAACTAGCAACAATAACACGTATACTCATCCACTAGTATCTTTTATTCCAAAATAATAAATATACTGATAATAGGTATATATGCAGACAGACATAACGCAATATGAATTTAAAGACAAAAAAACTCCATAAAAATATTGCTTAGTGAGGATCGGGGGACGAAAGGGAGGAAATACCCATGGGGAAAGAAGTACCGGTGATAAACTCTTTCGTTATACTATAAATTTTTCCTTCGACAAAATGGAAAAAAGTTTGTTCAGTTAAAAGGATTATAGTTGTTTTTACAAATACTATTAAAGGAAATGTCAAACCCTTAATATTCTTTTCTTTGATATATATTCCTCCAACCAATCAAGCGTTAGATGGACTGGGACAATTAGTAAAT
>JABUQX010105668.1:22500-30000 GCA_015478945.1 Trachelipus rathkii
CAGCCATCATAGGGATTTACCATTCCTCCATAACTTTGATATCTTTGTGGAATCTCCCACTTGTTACTCACTAACTTCATCTAAATTACTTTGAAATTAATCAAGATGGCTACTTAAAAATGGATTTTTTTTATGCTCATATTGTGACCTAATTCTTTGTAGTCAATCATTTCGCATCAATATATTAAACTCTCTTTTGTCCTAATAATTTTTGCAGCGTCTTTTTGGCCATATGTTAAATCCTTAACTACAAGATCATTCAACTCGGTCTGGTTAAACTTTTGCTGATCGTTTTGACTTTCAAATACGCTGGGGTTAAAATCGTTGTCTGACTCCTCAGAGTGCATAACATTATCTTCAGGAATATCTTCATCTAATTCTTGAGTTGGCAAACCCTTATATTTTGGAATGGGAATCTCATTTGAATTTATTACTGGTCGTATTGTGGTGCGAAATCTGGGAACTCGATATAATATTTAGTTTTCTTGGTGAATAATAGAAAAGCAAAACCAAAGCAAAATTAGCAATTGGTCTCTTGGTTAGTAGACTATCACCACATCTAATATTTAAAAAAATTTGCTTAGAGTTACCAAATGCGGCGAGAGACTTGTTTTTATGAATTTTATCAAAAAGTTATCACCCAAAAATTTTGCATTTCTCTTTGTTTCAACCTTATGCAACATTTAAGATTCTTATAAAAAATTTCTGCAAATTTTTGCTTACGTACTTCAGCTATAATAATAATACTTAGGTAAGTTAAAATATTCCAGTGATTAAATTACGTTGTTTTATGAAATCATAAACCTACCAACGGAATTCCAAATGGTATTTTTGAATCCGAACCCTACCCTTCTTTCAATGTCAGAGTCTTTCAATGCATTTAGTGCGGGCTTTATGTGGATCCCCCAGTCTTATTGCAAAATAGACTAAGTATTCTCTTTTTAAGAAGTCTGTTGTATTTGCTCGTTGATGTAAAAGTGCAAAATTTCCAAATACATAGCAGAAGAATCATGGTTGTTTTTGCATTTGAATTTTCTAGTGTTTGGTGACATATTTTGCTTTATTGATCTGCCAATTTGTAAAGATGTGTAAAGTTTTTATAATTCATCAATAATTAAGAAAATTTGAAAACAAACACAAAAATTGACTTAAATAGGTAATTATTATCAAATTGGTACTTACAATTTATGAAATTAAACTAGAAATACGAATGAGTAGGTGCAATATAAATTAGGTATATTTAAATCACAATAACAAAATTATTCACAAAATCATATGCTCAGTCAGACTGACTCAGAAATAAAAAGCTAAAGTGAGTAATGAACTGAACAATATTAGACTTACATAATAATTATATTTAATAATAGATGTAAAAATAATTTAAATAAATTTCCTAAGTTTTCCGCAATTTTAAAGAGGACAAAGAACTTACCTCGATGTTTTAACAATTAAAACTTCAAATATCTGGAATGTTTTATCAATGTAACTTCAAATGTTAAAATTTTTTTTACTGACATTTGAGCAGATAAACAATCTGACTGGCTTTGCTAATGGAAAATTAAATCTTTGTATTGAAATGCTACAAAATATTACAAACCATGATTTGTTCTGAAATAAATGTCATAAAATAAATAAATACTGTACATAATAAGCAACAGCGTAGAAAAAAATTAATTTGCTTTGCCTATTAAAAATTTATGTTCAAAACTATTTAAAATTTGAAGCTCTAATTCTGGCGACATCAAAACATTGAAATAAATTTAGCTGAAGGAACAGATTGGATGTTAAATTGGATGTATTATTAGTATGTTATATAATTAAGTTATATCAATGTAACATAACCTATTCCATCAGTATGCTGGCATTTCTACAAAAAATCTTAAAACTTGATTAAAACCTAAAATTAAAAAGGGACTTACTTATTAGCTAAGTGAATAAGTTATGCGTTTATTTCTACTAGGCGGATTTTTGTACCGAATTATAGAAATTTTTCAGAGATTATCCAGCCAGAACCAGATTAGCCGAATCCCAAAAATTCCAGCCCAGAACCGAACTTTTATAAAAATGAACTTTCCTTATAACTAATAAAGATATATACTATAATAAATAATAATATATAAATATTATAATAAATAATTAAAATATATAAAAGATATATTGTAGTTTATTTAAAAACATAGATAAAATATGATAAGCTGTTTGTGTTTAGTTTATAAACATATTTAAATATATGAAATATAATATAATAATAATATATTATAATATATAATAACTTATATATATAATAATAATATATATATATATAATATTATATATAATTAATATTATATAATACTAATATATCATATATGGCAATACCCAGGAATTTTTTATCGGGGGCAGATTTAAAATTCAGTTTCTTATATAATAATATTTCTTTATATTTCAATAACTGTAAGTTTTCAAATATTCTCGATATTACCTTTAATTAATAAATGTAAAATTAAATATATAAATATATATATATAAGAATATATATTATATATATATAATATATAGTATAACATATATATATAAGTAGGAAAAAAGGAAATATAAAATTTCTAAGAAAAATGGGAATAATATATAAATTCCTAAAATCATCTTACCTGATTTTAACTTTAAATCCCGCTAGAGTAATGAGAGTGACAATCCATAGATAAAATCTATCAAGTATTATGTCAAATATTTAACGATGTATGTAAGAGGAGAGGCAAAAAAGATCACAAGTAAATCTTCTCCCAATAGTATTATCAATCAAGTAGTTTTCAGAAGTCACAATGATGTGGAAAACCATTCTTTCATACTAGAAAAGCAGTAACACTGTAAATTGCCAGTAATTTGCAAAACAAAGATAGTAAAATATTATGCCAAATTGCGACCAAACAAGAAAACATAGTTCGTCTAATATGCTGTTTATTGGAACAATTGACTAGACATGACATACACAATAATATCACACATCCATAAATTCCCATATCTAACTTTTAACAATCCTCAACTGTCTTTCGAGATCTTCTTTTGTAAAAATGTTACATCTTTTATTTCTTTCTCATATGGCACATTACACCTGTCCGGTATGACAAGCAAGGAAGATATAATTTCATAATGACTTAAAAACCTCTTCTCTCTTAATTCTGATATTAAATCATCCAAAATTGGTATAAAAATGGATGTGCTATTTTTGGAATTTTAAATTCTTGGTACAGCAATTTCAATACCCAACTCAAATTTCAGATGCGCTTACACATTCTTCAAAAATATCTGAAATTCTAATGTTGCATTTTCCCTGATGGCTTCAAGTTAAGTTTTAACTGATTCATTTCATTATATGCACTCACCAAATCAATAACGTGTGTCTTCAATCGTTTTGAAAGAATTGTATGTTAAACTTGATAGTCTGTTTAAAACAAAAAGGAAACCATAAAAGATGGACTTTAAAAAACATTGTTTAGAATAAGGTAGCTTTTTCTGACTGATTTCCAACTTCACATTTTATTTGTTCTAAAACTGCTATTAATATTTACCTTTCTTTTTTTAAATTATAAGCCGATTCATTTTCATTGACTCCAGTGAGCTTTCGCAAACTTTTTAAATCTCTTCTTGCTACTCTTAGGAATAGTTCTTCTATTACGTTTTTCTTCCCCAAAAAAAAAAAATAAACAACCCACTTTTTATCTTTCATTTAAAAAGGGCGCCCAACCTTATTGGCAAAAGAAAAAATGTGAAACATTATCTGATACTTATTCGCAATTGCACTTGAATTATTTTGAACTTTTAGAAGCCTTTGTTGTGAGATCTGTAATTTAGGCAAGCAAAAAAGCAGGTGAGTATAAATCAGCTTTGTACATTTTTTTTTATTACTCTTTGAGCAGCCCCTGAACCACCAACCATTGCCTGCTGCACTGTCAATACCCCTGTTCCTCTTAGATATTACTATCCCAAAACCAAGTTCAGTTACTCTTTTCATCAATAACTTGGTAGACTGTATTCCTATCAATATTACTGAGCGAGCATCAAAAATCTCTTGAACGGTAAGAGATCGAATATTCAAGCGTAATGTACACCACAAAAACAACATTTTTCCTTCTGGCAACACATCGTGTGCGTGCTCAGTCAAGCTAAGCTACTCAGTCTTAGCACACACGGCGATCGATGACACCAGCACCAGTTAAAAAATTATTTTATTTAGATTTGCACAACGTTTACGGTTGAACTGAGATTGCGCAACTTTGGATCAACCCTGGAGTTAGAGCATGTTGGACTGTGAAATAGGTTATCCCCATGTCATTTTTCTAGGCACTAGTTTTAAATGTTTGAAAGAAACATGGTCTCCAGCATTAGACGATATTTCTAAAAGACTCAGAAAATGCGATCGTTTCCCCACAGGGCCAAGCAGAGTGGCCATCAACCAGGGAGCAGACCAGAACCAAGGGCAACACAGCAAGCGGTCACCCGCAGGAGCCCAAAGCGGGAAACAAAAGTTCGCACGAGCTAGGCACGATGACCCACTCTCACACTCAGTTCCATACTCGTCGCCTTACGTATAGTAAGAACATGCGTCTCACGCATTAGCACGATATTTTAAAAGGACCTCAGGAAATTTGCTTTCGTTTCCCACAGGCAAGAGAGTTCGAGTTCAACCAGAGTCATGACCTGTTCCATGTAACGAATATTTTTGCTTTACCACACGAATCGTAAATGTTTCCAACAATTGGATATCTGCGCCCTTTCTACTGTCTTCGGCCTCCCTTTTCTTCTGACTGTCAAAGATTTTTGATTGGCTTCGCCTTTCAGTAGTAAGTAATACTTGATGTGGGATAAAATAACTTTGATCGGTAATAAGTCTTACAAGTTTAATTGAAGAAAAAGTAACTGAACTTGTGCGTTTTTGGATTATGAATAATCTAAGAGGAAGTGGGTAATGGACAGCTGCGCAGCGATGAGTGTGAGTTTCAGCGTTCGTGCTCACAAGATTAATAAAGGCAAAAATTGTGCACAAAGCCTATTAAATACTCACGCTTTTTGCCATTGCCGTAAATGTACCGTCTCACAGAAAGCTAATCTAAAGTTCAAAATATCCAAGCTGCCCAATTGAATAATATCATAATGTGCACATTTTCTCTTGCCAAGTTGCTAAGATAATAAAAAGTGTTTGAAAGAAAAAATAGAAGAAACTTATTCCTAAGTAGTAGCAAGAAGAGATTTAAAAAGTTTTGCGAAACTCACTGGATGCCAAGAAATGAATCGGCCTTTATTAGTTTAAAGAGATGATAAACCCTATAATAGCAGCTTTAGAACAAATAAAATGTGAATTGGAGACAGTCAAAAAGGCTACCTTAATTCTAAACAATGTTTATAGCTCATCTTTTATGGTTTCCTTTTTTGTTTTAAACAAGGACTATCAGATTTAACATACAATCTGCAAACGATGCCAGACAACACGTTATTATTTGGTGAGTGCATGTATAATGAAGTGACTAGTCTAAAAATAAACTTGAAGCCCATCGGGAAATGCAAGCATTAGAATTTCAGCATATTTTTGAAGAATGTGCTAGCGCATCTGAATCTGAGCTGGGTATTGAAATTGCTGTTACCAAGAATTAACAAATCCCAAAAATACAGACCCAACATATACCATTTTTGGATGATTTAATATCAGCATTAGGAGGAGGGTTTTTAAGTCATTATGAAATTATATCTTCCTTTTCAATTTGTCATAGCCGAACAGTAATGCTGCCATATGAGAAGATTAAGATTGTAACATCTTTACAAGCATCTCGAAAAGAACAGTTGAGGTATGTTTAGTAAGCAGATTGGGATTTATGAGTGCAAATGGTATTGCAGCACAGCATTGTCCAAAAAAAACAGCGAATAGACGAACTAGTTTCTTGTGCGAAGTCACAATTTAAATATTTACATCTTGTTGCAAATACTGGCAATTTTACCAGTGTCTACTGCTTCAGTAGAAAGAAGGTTTTCAACATTGTGACTTCTGAAAACGTTACTTGAGAAAAACTATTGAGATGAAAGATTTACTGCGACTTGCCCTCCTCACATACATCGAAATATTGACATAAAAACTGAAGATGTTATCTAAGGACTTTGTTCACTCTCATACCTGGCGATTAAAGTTAACAATTAATTGTGGTTTCCTAAAGGAATTGATATAAATTTATTTCTACTTATCTTAGAAATTTAATATTGGGTCCTTCCACTTTATTTTTTAATTTTTTAATAATAAATTATATATTTTATATATATATATAGATATATAGATATATTATTATATATTATATATAATATATATATAATATATATATATATATTAATAATATATATATAATATATATATATATTATATATATATATATGATATATTTAATTCTCTGATTTTTATCTGGCCCCCCCCGAAAAAAATTCCTGGGTATGCCCAACTATATATATATATATATATAATATATTTTTATATATATTATATTATAATAGTATATTATATATATATATATATATAATATCTATTATATATATATATAATAGATAATATATATATATAGTATATATATTATATATAATATATATATATATATATTTATATATAATATATCATATATATATAATATATATAATATAATATATTATATATAATATATATATATATATATATATATATATATATATATATCTTTATAGTTAAAGGAAAGTTCATTAAAAATTCCGGTTCTGGCTGGAATTTTTTTTGGGATTCTGGCTAATTCTGGTTCTGGCTGGAACTGAAAATTTCAATTCCGGTACACCCCTAGTAGAAATACAGCATACTTATTCACTATAACTAATAGTAAACCCTTTTAATTTAGTTTTAACAAGTTTTAAGATTTTTTGTAGAAATGCAGCATACTGATGGATAGGTATGTTACATTGATATAACTAATATATACAACTAATAATAACATCCAATTTAACATCCAATCTGTTCCTTCAGCTAAATTTATTTCAATGTTTTGATGTCGCCAGAATTAGAGCTTCAAATTTTAAATAGTTTTGAACATAAATTTTTAATAGGCAAAGCAAATTAATTTTTTTCTACGCTGTTGCTTATTATGTACAGTATTTATTTATTTTATGACATTTATTTCAGAACAAATCATGGTTTGTAATATTTTGTAGCATTTCAATACAAAGATTTAATTTTCCATTAGCAAAGCCAGTCAGATTGTTTATCTGCTCAAATGTCAGTAAAAAAAATTTTAACATTTGAAGTTACATTGATAAAACATTCCAGATATTTGAAGTTTTAATTGTTAAAACCTCGAGGTAAGTTCTTTGTCCTCTTTAAAATTGCGGAAAACTTAGGAAATTTATTTAAATTATTTTTACATCTATTATTAAATATAATTATTATGTAAGTCTAATATTGTTCAGTTCATTACTCACTTTAACTTTTTATTTCTGATATTAGCTAACCTAAATATTAATTTGGTC
>JABUQX010105668.1:37500-67500 GCA_015478945.1 Trachelipus rathkii
CCAAACACAAAAGATGGCGTTTATCTTTAATAAGTTCAGTCATCAAAATATTGAAAAATTATCCATCAAGGCTTGTGGGTATCATTCCAATATATTTAATACCTTTAATTGGCCTTGAGATGTTGAAATGGGCAAAATATTTAGAGTCTAATTTTGGTTTGACATTAAAATTTTGTTACGAGTTTATTAAAAGTTCAATGTTTACTTCAAGAGGAACAATAGATGAGTTAGGGGTTGCCAGAGAGTTGGTGAAGGAATCAAGTTTAAGTACTTTTCTTCGATACAAGTTGGCGTGTTATTACTTTTTGGCAGATGTTCTTCCAGTTCTGTGGAAGCAATTGCGGCATGAATTAAACTTTAAAGAGACCCTTAGGAATACCATTTCGGATGATCCAGTTATTATGTGGTCAGAACATCTTGAAGAAAAAGAAATGCTATCAACTTCGTCTGCATCAGAATTAAATTCAGCGATAGATCGTTTTCTGATGAAGGCTTTTCTGTATGGAATTGATAAAGAAAATTTTGAGGCTGTTAAGTATTGCTGGAAAAGTATGAGGCCATCAAAGAGGATTCTTAATTATGAAGACAAGACTATAGCTCAAAATGAAGGAAGGGTATACTTAAGTGTTTATGATATGGATTGGCTTTCCAAGTACAATGACGCAATTATTTTTTCTACTCATAGACACTTATTATCTAAAAATCTTGGAGTATGTGGCAAAATTTTAGAGTTTTTTCTTCTTCAGATGAATAAAGAGGAAATAAAAGAATTTATTCTTCGTTTTGAAGCATCTTTAAATGTGCTAAAATGTTTTTTACATTGGCCCTATCAATATTTGTTTATGGATACAGCTGATGCAGTCTTTCAGAGCTTAAGTGGAGGTGATTACTATGGTCTATTGCACAGCATTGTAGATCTAATTGAAGACCCAGATTTAGGTCAAACTTGCGATTATCGACTACTATTAAAAGAGTTTTTGGACAAAAGTCCATCCCACCTTTATCCACACGCCATAGATAACGAGGCTAGATGTTTTAGGTCTTCTGATGCTGTTAAGCCACTTTTTACCTCGAAATATAAATTGAGGTCTATTTTATTGTTACAAAAGCTAATTTTCCTCAGCACTTTCTCATCTGATGATGAATCAAATTTTCGGTTGATTTTAGAGAAAGCAACGCTTCAAGACAGAAATGACATTTTAAACTTCCAGGGAAGAGATATTTGCTTCGAATTACTTTCGTTTGGCAATTTTAGACTGGCTGACATGTTTCTGGAATGTTTGACTTTGAATGAGGAGACTGTAAAGACGCTTAAAATCGATCTTTCTTGGGGTATCATTCTTCGTGTAATGGAAAAGGAAAACATTGATTTGGCTGATCAGTTTGTTAAGTGGGTCGTCCATTCCGATGAAATAGAGGACCTGAAGGAGAATATTTTCTCAGAAATGTTTGAGGTTTCCACTATTGTGAATTGGATTATGGACTTCAATACAAATATTAATTTTCTAAATAAAATATTCAAGTGGTTCCTTTACACTGATCATAAAATTGGGGAATGGAAAAAGAATGTAATTTTTAATGAATGTTTTGCAAAAGATTTTGTTTTAGCATATGATGAGTCTCCGAGACTTGACCAGTTTTTGGAATGGCTTGGTTATGAAAAAGCTAAAGTTTCAAATGTTAAAATGCAAATTTTGCTAAAAGCTTTGCCTGATATTGTACAGCGACTTTTTGTAGTTCATTCAGAAGTTACGGGTGAAGCTTTTTCTATAGATTGCACTATAGATTGCATTTTATATTTATGTTCTAATAAATCGGAGCTAATAGATGAATTTGTTGACAGTTTGCATGCTTTGTGTAAAAATTATGTTGAGGAGAGAAAGTGCATTTTTTGTAGAAACAATGAATATGTCTATTTTGATGAGAGTGAACTTAAATTTTATTGTAATCTTCATTATCAAAAAACTCTTTCTTTAGAAGATGTTAACTTAATTTGCTCTCCTTTGAAAGAACTTGATAATATCGTAGCAGAACACAAAAAGAAAAATCTTGATGTCAAAGACGAGATGAAAAAGTTTCTTGTAAGCTATAAAGAATAGGATTATGGAATGAAAATATTGAGGAACCTAAGCAAAGCCCTACAATTACTAATTATCCTAATAACATTAAAGACATTGTATAACCAAAGAATAAGACTAATTTCAAAGCTTTGCTTAAAAGCCAAAGTTATAAGATGAAATATTAAGAAGATTAAATAATAAGTACTAGAACTTTTTTTTTTTGCCATACATATGCACATCAATTGTCTTTTTAAAATAAATAATTTGAGTTTAAACAGCTGATGTCAATGCCAGAGAGATGGTGGTCAACAGAGTGGAAATCATGGAAGTGGAAAAAGAAGTTTGATACATATATAACGACACCAACCCCACCAGTTGGTTGGGAAGGGGGGGGGAGAGTTGACAAGGGCTAATGTTTATTAATTGGCACCATTTTACTTAATGCAAGATGAATGTTATGTATGCTAATGTTCCTGTAAACACTTTTAGTGAAAGGTCTAGAAGTATGCTGGAGTGATAAGTTCTCCAATCCAACCTAACACTCAATATTTCGAGTTTCATCATTCAGATAGCACATTCTTTTTATTATAATGAAGAGGATATTTCATTAGTGTCATAAAATTGTATAAATTAATAACATCTGGAAACACATAAAAAAATTATTAATAAAAAATAAAAGTAATTTTTTGTGATAATTGCACTTTCCTCGATAGAATAATGCAATAAGTTTCCTGTCAAATTTAAAGTAAAATCTTAAAAATCTTTCTTAGATAAATCTCATCTGAAACACTGTACAAAATTATAAAATTTAAATGAATTAAAAAAAAAAAATCTTTAACTACTATAAAAAAATTTTTTTAATAAAGTATTTTGTAAAAATGACAATAAAACAATTATAATGGAACTAAAATAATTTTTAAGTTTAATAAGATTAAGAACATAATTATATATATTTTAATTATTGTTTTTAGTCTTATTAAACTTGGCATAAGAAGGAAGAGATATTTTGGGAATTAGGTAACTAGTAGGGAAGAAATAATAGGTAGTGTGAGAAAGTTGAAGAATGGTAAATTTGCAGGTATAAATGGAATTGCCGGTGAAATGATCTAGAATGGAGACGAGATTGTGATTGACTGGATTTGGAAGTTGTGTGAAAAAGCGAATATGGAGGGTATAGTTCCGAGGGATTGGAGGAGAGCAGTAATAGTACCCTAATATAAGGGTAAGGGGTATAAGAGGAACTATAGGAACTAATATTGGAGAATTAGTTTATTTAGTGTTGTAGGGTAGATATATGTTGGTATTTGGGTTGAAAGAACGTGTCGAGTGACTGAGGGACAGATTGATGAAGAACGAGATGCATTTAGAAGTGGTAGAGGATGTGGACATCATATTTTCACATTGAAACAAATTATTAAGAAAATGAAGAAGAAGAATAAATTGTATTTAGGTATTATAGACAGGATTTTTAGGGAAGCTCTTTGGTTGGTGTTGATGAAAAACTTCTGAATGGAGTCAAAGTATGTATTTTGGTAGTGAGGCGTGTGTAGGAATAGATTGAGTTGAATGTTATTAGTTTAATATAAATAGTGGAGTGAGGCATGGATGTATTATATCTCCTTGTTTATTTAATCAGTATTTGGATGGGGTGATATTGGAAGTTGTTAAGACTGATGGAGAGTGCAAGAGAGTGGAGGGTGCCAAGCTTATTGTACATGGATGATTTAGTTTTGTGTGGCGAATCTGAAAAGAGCTTGAGAGGTTTGGCAGGGTGTGTAAAAGGAAGGAGTTTGAAAGTAAATGTAGATAAGAGTAAGGTTATGGTAGTGAGTGAAGACAGTCTTCGGTGTGAACTTATGTTGGATGGTGAGCAATTGGAACAAGTATCCGAGTTTAAATATTTAAGATATATGTTGCATGAAAAGGGGACGAATGTCTGCTTAGATATGTAGTAGAAGTTGTGAATGGTGGGAAGGTGGCTGGTGCAATGAAATCCTTGGTGAATACAAAGGAACTAGGTCTGGAGTGTGCTAGGATTTTACATGAGGGTATGTTGTTACTAGTGTTAATGTATAGCTGCGAAACTGTGTTGTGGAAAAAGAGGTACTAAAGGTACAATCTCTTTATATGGACAATCTTAGGGACATGTTAGGTGTGAGAAGAATTGATAAAATGAAGAATGAACGTGTTAGGGAGTAGTGTGGTGTTAAGATAGGTGTAAATGAGAGAGTAAACAAGAGTGTATTAAGATGTTTGGTCATATGAAAGGGATGGATAATAGTCAGTTGGTTAAGCAGATGTATAGTAGGAATGTATAGTAGGAATCGACCGACTGGGAGACAAGTAAAAGTGGGTTGAGTCAGTAAAGGAATGTCTGATGGAAAGGAATTTGAGTTTGGCAGAGGTGAGAAAAAAGGTGCATAATAGGAGTGAAGGTTTGGGGTTTTGTGAAGGGATATGGCTGTGGGCCTGGTCAATGGGATGAACACCACATTGACAAGATACCACAGTGAGGATCCGTCGCAGTCTTGTAAGACCCTTAGGGTGGAAGAGGAGGGAGGATAAAGAAGTCTTAATGAAAACATTAATATTATATATATATATATATATATATATTATATATATATATATATATATATATATATATATATATATATATATATATATATATATTATATATTATATATATATATAGTATATATATACAATATATAATATATATATATATATATATATATCAGAGGCGACTCCTGCACTCGTGCCTACTCGTTGCTCAGGCACGGGGTTAACATCTATTAGAAAAACGATCTAATTTTTGGCAAATTTTATAATGTTACGATAAAATTTCTTATTTTTTTAATATTACAAATAAATATAAAAATTATGACAAATTAAAACGAAAAATATTAATATAACCCCTTATTAAATAACGCTTTTAACCCATTAAAAATGGAGGCATCTCTGCTCAAATAGGATGCGGGGAACGTCAGACGGTGTCCGAATTCTGAATTTGCAGTACAAAATTTGTTTTTAAATAATATTGTTTTATATAATATTTTAAATACTTATACATTATAAATAACGATTTTTAAAATTAAATAACTATTCGAAAAAAAAATAATTAGTGTGTAAAAATCATTTGTCAGTTACGGTTAAGTAAATTATTATAGTATTATAATTATTATAAATATAGAATATCTATCGCTAACTGATGAACAACCAAAGAAACACGTTTAATACATTAAAAAAAACGTTTAGCAGGAATACTCCAAAGTATATATAATATATATTATATAGACTATATAATAAAGTATATCGGCTAATAGAAATAACCACGTCACCTGTGATTATAATATCCATACTCATTTATATACGTTACTCGTATATAGATATATACTTATATATATATAATATATATATATATATTATATATATATATATATATAGAGAGAGAGAGAGGGGAGAGAGAATGAGGATCACGAGTTAGTAAGAAAGTACTGGAGTCGCCCACTTGAATATATAAATATTTATATAATATATATATAATATATAATATATATATATATATATATATATATATATATACTATATATATATTATATATATACTATATATTATATATATATGTATATATATATAATATATATATATAATATTATATATATATATATATTATATATATATATATATATATAGTATCATATATATATATATATTAGTAGTTATATAATATATATATATATATAGTAATATATGTATACAGAAACTGCTCACGAGACTGTGATATCTTTTTCTCATCCAAAATACTGAGGTCCTCATATTCAACATTTCAGTGTACATAACACTGAATGGTTGGGGTTCCTCTCATACCGATTTAGGTGGGGAGGAGGCGGCGGAATCATTCAGCATTCTCAACGATCTGGAGCAACACTATTAAAGAACCCACACACATATTCCAGATCGCGCTAACCAATTCTTGAACACACTTGACCTATGTTTCACCACTGTCTTCTCTCTTAAAATACACCCCTTTCGCTCGCTCCTCTCGGTAAATCTGACCACAACCTTATATATCTTAATTCTAACACTTTCCCAACTTTCCTATCTCATCGACGGTTCTCTCGTCCTCTGTTGACAATAAACATCCTTGGCCTTTAACATAAACAAAAAAATGTCTTGGAACCTCACATCACAACGGTTGCTTAGGCGGCACAAAGAAACTGGCGTTCGTTTAGACTGCGAGACTTGTTTTTCTCTTCTCAGTTGCCTTCAGCTATACAAGGCCTCATCCGCCCTTGTATGAGTACTGCTCTCATATCTGGGGGGGCTCTGCGTTTCACCCCGTGCTTTTGGACAGGGTCGAGTCAAGGCCAAAAAGACTTATAACTGTTCCGTACTTTTCCACTTCACTGGACCCTCTATCTTTGCGGCGCATGTTAGTGCTTTACCTCTTTTCTATAGTACCGCCGCGGCAGGTGTCCGGAGGGAACTTGTCCACTCGCTTACCTCCACACTTTACGACGCCTTCGTAGCACAGGGGGCGCTGTGTCTGCGCATGAGTTTTGGGTGGATATTGGCAACTCCAAGGTAGTTCGCTGCGGTGCTCCTTCTTTCCAGCCACTTTGTTCGTTGGAATTCTCTTCCATCTTCTGTGTTTCCTGCTGAATTTAATCTCCCGCACTCAAAGGCCTGCGTCTGTGCTCATGTGCGTAATTTGCGTTAGTTGTGTACTTTTGAGGCGTGTTACACCCCCTCCTTGAATTAGGCTTCGCCCGTGAGTGGTGGTGACAAATGATTATAATATAATATATATATATATATATATATATATATATATATACTATATATATATATATATATATATATATTATATATATATATATATAATATAATATATATAATATTATATATATATATAGCACCCTGCTGCCTGTAAAAGACATCATTCCTGTCTCATTCCGTAAATCACGATAAATTTACTCCGGGTGTTTACTGACCGGCTCGAAACAGGACAGTGTGGGCACAACTGCTGGATGTCTTTCCTGACCGGCAATCTCTCCCATACCCCTCCCCCTTATGCTTCAATTTTTACGGGCAGAATTAATGGCTATAATGATTTGCCCTTTCTCGAATTTTAATCTTAACCAAAACATTCTTATGTAATTTATTCAGATTCGCTCAGCGCGCTACAAGCGCTTAAAACCCCTTATTCTAAAAAAACAATGTTATCCGCTGTACAACAAGTTCTTTGGCTGCTCCATTCCCGTAAGAAACAAATCATACTATGTTGGACCCCACTCTCATGTAGGGGTAATGGCAATGAAATCGCCGTAGAGAGGCCAAATGCCCACCACTTCCTTTTTCGGGAGATGTCCAGGTACTCCGGATGCCATTCGACAAGGGCCGCCTCCCATCACCGATTACTATCCTGCTCTCCGACAAGGCTTCGATCTTGTTGCAAGAGTGCTGGACGAGTGATGAGCGGGAGCGAAACTCAGAAACAAAAGCCGAGCATGGCGTGAGTGTCTTTCCCTCCCACAGACGAGCGCATTACACGACGTTTGATACTTGCACGCCTCTGTATTGGCCACACCAATATCACTCACAACCACAATATGTCACGGGACCCACCTCCCATCAGCAAATTTTGCCATCGCCATACCCAGAAAACTGTTCGACATATCTTCATTGATTGTCCCCAACTGGACCCTATTCACCGTCGTCATTCCTACCTTGTGTCCATAGACCCTGTAAAAGATTGTCCCATATTTATCTGAATCTTCCACTTTTAGCAATAACCTTATTTTCTAATCTTCATTGAAGTGAAATTCTTTATGACATTGATTTTGTTATGTAATATTAAGACTATTTATAATGCAAGGATACAATTTTATTTAGTTTTATTTATTTTTGGACTAACTGAATATTCGTTTCCCATTTAAATCTTCCTTTGATATTTGAAACATGTATGTGCAAGGGCCCTCCCATGGTGCTGATTTTTCAGCCCAGTGTGGCCGTTTTGTGAGCCGTGGTGGGTCCTGTACACTGACGCAAAAAAAAAAAAAAAAAAAAAAAATATATATATATAATATATATATATATATAATAAATAAATATATATAAATATATATAAATATATATTAATTAATATATATATATATATATTATATATATATATATAATATATATATATATGGATTGGAGTCAGTAAAGTATTGCCTTTAGAGAGAGGAATGTGCAGTGTGGCAGAGGCGAAAGAAAGGTGCAAATAGGAGTGAATGCGGGGTTTGTGAGGGGGTATGGTTGTGGCCCACATTGACGAGGTGCCAAAGTGAGGGTCCATCTGGTCCCGTGAAGCTCGAGGGTGGATTTTCTGACTTCGACGAGTTTTCTTCAACTAAAAGATAAGAGGCGGAAAGGCTGCGGCTTTCTTTTCGATGTGCTCATATCCTGGTCACTACTTTTCTATTCCATTGCATGCTTACCGGTCACCTTACCCTCAGTCTCGGGGAGAGAAGGTGGACTAACTATATATATATATAATAGTATATATATATATATATTATATATATATAATTATATATATATATTATTATATATATATATATATACTTATATATATATATATATAGTCATTACAGACCCACCACAGCTCACTGAGAAGTGGACATGCTGGGGCATATAATTATATATATATATATATATATATTATATATATATACTATATTATATATATAATATATATATATTATATATATATATATATATATTATATATATATAATCATATATATATATAGTATATATATATTATATATATATATATATATTAAATTATATTTCTTTCCGACCCCAGATCAGGAGTGAGGTGCGCAACACGCATGGAAACAATAGTTGAGCAGAAGAACATAACTTAAATGTAAAAATTTGAACTACACATATTCTACCACTTCTAGATGCACCTTGTTCTTCATCAACAAACCCCTCCGTCACTCGACTTACTCTTTCAACCAAAATACCAGCATATATCTTCCATACAACACTCAATAAACTTATTCTCCTATATTTTATACAGTTCCACTTATCACCCTTGCCCTTAAACAGTGGTACTGTCTCTGCTCTCCTCCAGTCCTCTGGAACTACACCCTCCACATACGTTATGTTACGCAACTTTTATATTCAATTAATTAAAATCTCTCATCCATTCTTGATCATTTCACCATTAATTCCATCTACACTTGCTGATTTACCATTCTACAACTTTCTCACCCAACTATTACCTCCTCCTTACTAATGATCTCATCCCCAAAATACATACTTCTATATACATTATCAAACCCACACATATTTACTATCACCTCTGCATCACTGTCAACATTATAAAGATTTTCGAAGTGTTCCCTCCGCACAATCTTCATGTTAATCTCATCAGTCACTAAAGCACCATCCCTATTCATTATTCCATGAAGATTCTCTTTAACCTCTTTCTAAACCTGTCTCAATTCCTTCCAGAATAGATTCTTATTACCTTATAATTCCCCATTCATCCTCCTTAAAAACTGTTCATTTACCTCATTTTTTTCCCTACATATACATATTTTAACCTTCATCTTTTCCTTATATATTTCCACTCATTTTTCGAAACCTCATCATTGTCTTTTGGTACATTCAAACGGGCTTATATACTTTTAACTGCTTGCATCACCTCTTCATTCCTCCATTCACTATTGGCATTCTTACTTCCTACTTTAGCACACCAACATAGTTCTCTTGCACTACTTACAAACCCTTCCTTCATTTGCGTCCAGATTTACACAGCTTTATTTTGTACACATTCGACTGATTTATTTGCAAGTGCTCTCGCATACTTTCCCTTAGAATTTCATTGAGCTTCCCACTCCTATTTCTCCCCACTTCCTTCCTTTTTCCTTTTATCTCCATCCATGCCCCCACTAACTTAATTTTACATAAAACAACATATTGATTTAATATTCCCATCTCCAACCCTCTCACTGATTTAACATCCATCTCATACTTCAACATCTTCAGCACAAAATCAATCAAACCCTTCACTTTGACACCATCTCTACCTACACCAACTTTCGTATACATATGGATTGTTTTATGTTCAAAAAAGTTTATTACTTACATACATACCTCTCCCCTCACAGAAACCAATCACCTTTTTACCATTCTCATTTTCTCCCGCAGCCCCCAAAGTCATCTGTTAAACCATCCCCTTTTCTACCCCGTCTAGACCACCTGAGGCTGTTATGGCCTCTCATAATAACCTGATCAATCAAGTCAGGCATCCCAAGGGTCCCATTCCTGAACGCCAGAATAAACAAACTCCAACGATCGCTCTCTCAGACCCCCTCCAGGGGTCTCAAGTCTCACTTCCCACCCGCTTTATTTTTTTTTTTACATTCGACGTCATCACGTCCCCTGACCTATAAGCCAGCTCATCCTTAGTGATGCTTTGGAAGTTGCTCTTCAAACAACAGAACCACAGGCTACGCCAATGAGGAACGGTTCCATCCTGATCCGTGCTGCCACTAGAACCCAGAGTCATGTACTTGCTTCCCTATCACATCTGGGGACGATTCATGTAATTTCTAAACCTGACGATGTTCGTAACATGTCAAAGGGTACCATATATGCTCTGGAGTGCTTTAGATACTTCGAAAGACATTCTCACTCACTTACAGAAACTCACCGTGCCAATCACCGACCGTTATCGGTTCCCTCCTAGTAAGGAGAACCCCTCAACGACGAACCCTCGTCTCTTACTTACCTTCTCTGTGTCTTTCCATCCAACCAAAGTAGAACTTGGTTTTACGATGCACAAGGTTCTGAGTTTCTGACTTACGTGCCCTTTTCGAGAAGATGTTTCAAGTGCCTTAAATTTGGTCACCCCAGAAATATTGTTAGTCTCCCCAGACCATATGTCCGACATGTGGAAGTTCTCTACGCCCCAACTGTGAAAAACATCCTCCTTGTTGGCCTAAGTGCAACGGTCCCCACCCAGTCTCCTCTGTCCACTGCCCCTTCGCCTTGGATAAGGGAATTCTTGAGCAGTGCGCCCTTCATAAGTATGGCCGTCGTGAAGCTACCCGCCGTGCAAAGGAGAAGCTGGCTCATCTTCCTCTTTCTTATACTGCGGCAACGAACAATGCCTCTGCTGTTGCCTCTAGCATTGCCCATTGCCCCTGTGCATTGTGTCCAGAACTCGTTCCACTTTCGAGTTCCCCCATTCAGACTTCCGTGCTGGATAACGGATCACTTGGCGTGGTGATTCATGCTGCTCTGGACAATTGTCTTCCCAACTCTCCTAACATGGTCCGCCGACACACACAACACTCTCTTATGTTACTCACCTTGCAGAGGTCCATGCCGCTCCCAAGAGGATATCTGATTTAACGACCTTTTCAGCGTCAGAGGTCGATGGCAAACGTCCATGTGCCCCATCCTTTGATGAAGCACCTCTTGGAAGGACACGGCCACCTTCTAAGCCTGCTAAAAGTCTGGAAGGGGTGCGCAAGCTGGGAAGAATGTTCGAAATGTGGAGTGTGACTTGACAGGCATCTTCTGAGAGCCCTCTCCTGTGGTGGCCAGGAACCCCTCTCGTAAGCAAGGTAGTCAACTCATATTCCTGCTGCATGATCTTCCTCTTCCCCCTAGATTTGACATTCTGGTCGTGGATCGTCAAGTGGCTCACGGGACCATCAAACTTTATCCTCTGAATAACTGCCAAATCCCAAAACATAGTGAATATTGTCACGGATCGCCCTGAACATTGATTACATTACCATTTATGGCAGGTTTCCTCCAATAGAACTGTCGTGGATATTTTGCTAATTACGAAGAACTAAACTAAACTAAACTAAACTAAACTAAAGCTCATCAGCCGTTGGCTGTTTGTTTACAGTAACTACAACTTGGCGACCGAGACCTTTTACAACCTTCAAGGTACAAGGAACCCCTTATTTCCATGAATCGTGGAGCCACCGACAGAGAGGGACAGCGATCCTGTTTCACGGGTCTGTGCCATTCATTCCAATTCCCCTCTCCACTCCCTTACATGCCGTAGCGCTTCGTACCCATCTTGAAACACCGCTTACACTGCTCATTGTACCTAGCGCCCAGCTGTAAATATACCAAGAAGGACCTTGTCGATTGTCTTCCACCGGCCAAGTTGGTCTTCGGTGACTTTAACCTACGCCGCCCTTTGTTGGGAGACTGTTACGTCCCAAAATGGCGATTGGATATTGGGTATTTTGCAGGATTTCTCTTTGGGATGTCTTTGAACGTTTTGATACAGGCACTTCTTCCTGTGTTGACGTCTCGTTGTGTTCAATCTCGGCTTTTGATAGTCTTGGGTGGGAAAGGTAGGCTTGTGAAAGTGATCACTACCCAATCGTGATGCCATCCTTCAGCCCCAGTCCGCAGCAATAACCTATATTCTGGCTGACGTTACGACAGAGTGGACTGGACTTCCTTTCATCAGGCCACTTTCCCATCTTTCTTGCAAGTACCCTATTTCCGTTGCCGGCGTATGCCTTCACCTACCTTCAAGAAGCAATCATCCAGGCGGCAACGAACTATATACCTCGTTCATCTGGAACCAGATAATCGACAACTCTGGTGAAACCATGAATGTGCTCGGGCTAATCGTGAAAAGCGTAAATTATATAGGCTGTATAAACAAACTCCCACACCTTCCAACTTGACTCTTTTTAAAGCTCCAACAGTCCGCTCCCGGCATATTAATCGAGGAACGAGGAAGCAATATTTTCGCCCCTACGTTTCCACCGTTAATTCTTCTACGCCCCTATCATGAGTTCATAATGTTGTGCGAAAAATTTCACGAAAACATCATGCAGATCCACCAATCATTCTTGCTTACAGCCCGCATACCTCTGATGTCATCTTTGCTCCCGGGGTCGTGGAGGATGAGTTGGGCTATCTCTTTATTTCCTGCTCCAGCGGCTCCCCGTGTCATGAACCTTTTCGTTCTGCCTGCCTGCGGGTAGAGACTCCAAACTTTTCTGTTCCCCCTGGAGAAGATCTTCCATACAACAGATTATTTACCAGGGCAGAATTTCAAGACTCCCTAAAAATATGCAAGGGTGGAGTGCCTGGTCCTGACGTCATTTCCTTCCAGATGCTAAGTTATGACCATCCTTCTGCCATTGCATCCTTTCTCAATTTATATAAAAATATAGGAGGAGGAGGTCTTCCCTCCTGTATGGTTTAATGCATATATTGTCCTATTCCAAACCTGGGAAGGATCCAACTTCCTACGATAACCATCGCCCTATTTCATTGACCTGCAACACGTGCAAGCTCATGGAGAGATTGTTGTCTTCCCGTCTTGTTCCCACGTTGGAACAATTCCATGTATTTTCTGACTCAGTTTGCCTTTCGTCACCATCCCTCTACTCACGGTTAGATCACGACGTTCGTGAGGCATTTGCTCCCAATAAAATGGCCTTGGCCGTTTTCTTTGACCTCGAAAAGGCATATGATTGCACATGGAGGATGTGGGTTTTGCGAAGCCTTCATTCCTTGGGCCTTAGGGGGCAACTTCCCCTCTTCCTCCAGTTATTAATGTCGGATCGTTCGTTTCAAATCCGTTGTGGTACCACATTTGTCTAGAAGTTTTGTCATGGACGAAGGGGTGCTGCAGGGCAGTGTACTGAACGTATTGTTTTTCGTAATAGGATTCAGTGGAGAAGTTGATTTCATTCCAACCTCGGTGCACTGTTCCATCTATGTTGACGATCTTGCCCTGTACATCACTGGAGCAAAACTTCCTAGTATGGTGCGTCAACTTCAGCTCGCCATCGATAGGGTTTCCTCCTGTTGTTCTACACGTGGCTTTACATTTTCCATGTCAAAAACGAAACCCCTGCTTTTCAGAAAAAATCTCCGTAGCAAGGGTCGAATACAAACGTTTCCTATATTATGCCTCTGGCTCTCCTATCCGTGTGGAGCCGATGGTGAGGTTCTTGGGTCTGCTGCTCGATGAGCGCCTCACGTACCTCCCTCACATTACTCACCTCAATGCTAGTTGCCCGTTCCTTGGATCTCTTACGGCACCTCACCTCTAAGACTTAGGGTGTGACAGAAACACCATGCTCTACCTTTTACATCATGCTGGTCCGGGTGAAACTAGACTATGGTTGTGCCATATATGGGCAGACCTTTCGGTCTTACCTCAGTCTTCTTGACCTCATTCAGACCGAAAGTCTGAGAATAACCACGGGAGCATTTCGTTCTTCTCCGAGGGAAAGCCTGGAGGTGGAGGCAGGCGTGATGCCCCTGTCCCTGCGGAGGAGTAACTCATGTGCTCATTATTCATCTGTATTCAGGTTCCTACCTCATCGACTTTGACACCTATAATAGAGCGCGTCCATCACAACCCTTCTTATTGTTCATTCCCACTCTACTTATTCAAAGTGGGTTTATCCGCCTCCTGCTGCTTGCAACGGGATCCAATCTTTTTCCAAAGGCGGAGGCACACCCGGTACAGTAGAGGGATTCCTTTCTGTACTATGGGGAAGTCTATAGCGACTACATAGCAGTTTACACCAATGATTCCAAGACATTAGGAGGGGTGGGGGGCTTAGCCTTAGGCTTACTCTTCCACTGTATTCGTGTTTTTTCGGCTGCACTGATAGCGGTGTCCATGGTGGTGAGCAGAATCAGTACCATCACCCCTGAGGGTAACTATACCGTCTTTTCCGAACTAGAAGCGCTCTCTAGGCGTTGCTTGACCCATCAACCCAAAACCCTTTGGTCTCTGCCATTCAAAAGTCCCTCTGCTTGTTTCCTCTGACGACGTACAGAATTGAGCTCTGATGGGTTCCCTCCCATGTGGGTGTTCCTGGAAATGAACAAGCCGAAAAGGAGGCCAAACAAGCGGCAGTGCACAGAGTGTCGAGTGCCCAATACCTTCCTCTTGCTGTATGCCTGAGCCAATTCCCTGCTACAGATTTCTCCATCAATATACGTCGGGGTTTCCTCTCTGGCTTGCAAACATTTTTGGCATAGGATGCTCGTGGCGCCAAACTACGGAACGTCAAACTCGTCATAGGACGATGGTCATCATCTAGTAGAAAGAGCCACCTCCTGGAGGTGGTCCTGGCTAGATGGCGTCTGGGTCATACCAACCTTACCCAACCGAACAGCCATTTTGCTCCTCCAATTGTTTTCTTACAGTCATTCATATCTTTGTGGGTTGCCAGGCCATCTCGACCCTTAGAGGTAAATTCTTCCCTGATGTGCTTAATATACCTCTCCAGCATCGCCTTCCGCACATCTTATCCGAATCTTCTCACTTTCGTAGTGATTGAGTTTTTGCCATCCTATTGGAACTGATCATCTTGTATAAGATCTAACCATCTCAGCCTTGTTCCTATTTCGTTCAGTTAGGGATTTCCCCTGTCGTTGGTTTGCTGACACGGTATAGCCGCCTTCCTGTGTGCTGTGAAGGTTGTCCCTGTACGTCCACTCAAAAAAAAATTAAATGAATAGTTTGGAAGGAAGATTAATGATTATTTTTATTTATTTATTTTTTTTTTGAAGGAAGATAAATGGAGACTTACAAGAAAATAAGAAGCTCCCGATGCGATGAAAATTGAAATAGATGTTAGGAGAGAACACTTCGAATATATGCATAACATTGCCAGTACTGAAGAGGTGATAGTGAATGTGTGTGGGTTTGATGGTGTAAGAAGAAATAGGTGTTTTGTGAAACAAGTTAGTAAGGAGGAGATAGTAGGTAGAGTGATAAAATTGAAGAATGGTAAATCAGCAGGTATAGATGGAATTACTGGTGAAATGATCAAGAATAGGGCGGGATTGTGATTGACTGGATATAGAATTTGTGTAACAAAGCGATTGTGGAGGATACAGTTCCGAAGGATTCGTGGAGAGTAGTAATAGTACCCCTTATATAAGGGTAAAGGAGATAAAGGAACTGTAAAAATTATAGGGGAATTAGCTTATTGAGTGTTGTAGGCAAGATATATGCGCCATTTTTGGTTGAAAGAGTGTGTTGATTGATTGAGGGACTCGTTGGCGAAGTACAAGATGCGTTTGTAGTGGAGTCAAAGTTTTACATTGAAGCAAATGAGTGAGAAAAAGAGTAAATTATATTTAGGTTTTATGGACCTGCAACATGCGTATGACAGGATTAATAGGGAAACTTTGTGGCAGGTATTAATGATATACGATGTTGACTGCAGGTTTCTGAATGGAATCAAAGTGTGTAAGAATGAACGGAATAGAGAGTGAATGGTTTAACATTAATAGTGGAATGAGGCGTGGATGTGTTATATGTCTCCGTGGCTATTTTATTTTTATATGGATTGGGTGATGAAAGAATTAAAGGTGGGAGTATCAGGAGAGGGTGTTAGACTGATAAAGAATGGATGAGAGTAGAGTGTGCCCTGCTTGCTATTCGCTGATGATTTGGTTTTGTGTGGCGAATCTTAAGTTTGAAAAGATTGGTAAAGTTATTTGTCAGGGTGTATAAAAGGAGGGGTTTGAAAGTAAATATAGATAAAAGTAAGGTGATGATGGTTGGAGTCTTCAGTGTGAAATTATGTTGGATGGTGACAATAGGAGCAAGTATATGAGTTTAAATATTTAAGCAAAATGTTGGTTGAAAATGGAACGGATGATGCTTAGTGTAGTAGGAAAGTTGTGAATGGTGGAAAGGTATCTGGTGCAATTAAATATTTGGTGAATGTAAAGAGACTTGTTCTTGATTGCGTTAGTTTTTTGCATTAGGGCATGTTGCCTGTGTTAATGTATGGAAGGGAAACTATGGTGAGAAATATGAAGTATAGATCTAAGATGCGATCTGTGCAGATGGACAATCATAGGGGCGTGTTAGGTGTGAGAGGAATTGATAAAATGAGAGAATAAGCGAGAGTATGTTGAGTTGGTTCGGTCATATGGAAAGGATGGATGATAGTCGGTTGGTTAAGCGGATGTATAATGGTGTGTCCTGGGAATCGACCGGGTGGGAGACCGAAGAAAAAGTGGATTGAGTCAGTAAAGGAATCCCTGAAGGAGAGGAATATGAATTTGGTTGGTTGAAACTTTTAGAATGATGCCTAATAGAAGTTAATGTCGTGGTTTTGTTAGGGGACATAGTGGGTCTGGCCCAAGGGATGAATCCTTACATTGACGAGATACCACAGTGGCGGTTCCGTCGTGGTGTTTTGAAGATCTAGGGTGTATTTTTTGTTGCGACGGGTTCGCACTAAAGTGTATGATGTGTGGGGGGCTTTCCTTTCGACTTGTCATGCTCTTTTACTTAACTATCCTATTTCCATGTGTTACATACACTACTCCACATCTGTGGGAAGTGAAGAGAGGCTTAAAGAAGAAAGAAAGAAAAATTATTATTATTTGTCATTTGTATATTTTACTTTCACCAATAGTTTTGCATTTGTTCTTTTGTTCATTTTCATTTATGGCAGAGTAAGTGAATGCCGTTGCTTCAATATATATGAAATGTCTTACCCGGCGTCACTTGTGCTGATGGTGGTTTTGCTCCGCACCACTCAAGTTTGTGATACTGAACACACCACCCTGCAGCAGGTTTGGTCCTTTTTTCCTTACCCCTCTGGCCCATCTATAATAAAAGGAACCCCTCCGCCAACGCGGAAACTAACGAGCTCGACAACCATGAGTAGGGACGACCTTTTTATATATAACTGCTATGTTTATTGGAGCTCTGTCTTTGATTTGTTCTCTTGAATCTGACGTTTATACTCCCTCCCCTCCACCTGGCAACATGTTGCCAGGGTCAGTCCTAACGTTTCAGGTTCCCATTTTGTTGCCTTATCAGCGTAAAGCAATAAACTGTTGTAATGCACAATTATTTTACCAATTTTGTATCCTCCCCAGACACTCTACCTGATATTGGCTTTATTTTATACTTCTTACTGCGTTCAACAATTTCCAAACCTTTTAACCAAATACAGCACTATTACATTTAGTCACAACCTCCATCTTCTGTGGAAAAAAACCTATCTGTGCAAACTGCAAAAAAAAATCATTACTATGCCGTTGCTGAATCAATACATTTCATTTTCTACAATTTTTTTTTTAATCTTTAATAAGTAATGTGAATTTTCTCTTCCACTGCCTGTATCCTTCCGTTCTTTTATAAATTCTAGTATAAAATTTATTTTTTCATCATTGCTTTTACATCTATGTTTTAAAATTTTTGCTCAGATCTAATCCATGTAATCATTAGCATGGAGTACATTTTGTTACACATTTTTGCAGTTCATTTTTATCACGTTTTGTTGGAATAAGTTCACCTATATAGTAACTTCTCATCAGTTATTCATTCCTGGCTAGTCTGGTCAGCACTAGCTTATGTATACCCTTATATATAATCCACCCTTCAAAATTCAACCGTACTCATCGTGGTGAAGGGTGTATTGTTTGGAGTAATACCAAGCAGGCTAACATGGCTCTGATCTGGAGAAAGACCTGACACTACTCCAGCCTGGACTGAAAACTACTTTGGTTGCTAAAATTTCGTATTGCACTTGAAAAATATTTGAACATTTAGAAAACGACGTGAATTCTTTTTTCCAAAAAATTTAAGATTTATTAAATTGATGCATATTGCGTTGAACTAATAGATTTGTTAGTATGTGATTAGAAAGTGTTGAAAGATTGCTCCTCTTATGAAGGAAAATAGGATTCTTCAACGAAATTAGATGGTGCTGGTACGACCAAAGTTTTGTCTTTAGTAATATTGTTGAAACTGCAAGTGAAGGCAGATATGACCATATAAAAGTTGATAATCCTGAGGCAAATCTAATTTCGATAAATTTTAGAGAATATAAAGAAATATCTAGTTTACATTTTTTGGCTCCTATAAGGAATAAATAAAAGATGTATCAAACATAACTGAAGTTTGAGACATCTTTTTCCACATCTTCAATTGAGGTATTGGTAAAATAGGCCTAGAAATATACAATGTGAACTATTCTCTCCTTAGGTTTAGCTTCGTCTTGCTCAGACGTAAATTGAGTACACCTCGTCCTTGAATAGGGCTCAGCCCGTGAACGGTGGTGTCGACTGTAAAGGAAAGTATGATGTACGATATTTTGTGATATCATTTCTCCACGTCCCCTTCATTGGTTTCCTTGTTTATTTGATCTCGCATATTTGGGTCAATATTTTTCAACTTCCTTCTCTATTTATCCTTGTCATATGGTCTTTCCTATTTTGATGTTCGTTTTGTGGCTATACTGATGAATCTCGAATCTGGTATATTTTCTGTTTTTTCTTTATTATTATTCAGGAATTTCAGGATATGCTAAACTCGGAATATTTAAATAATTTTTTTTTATTACCACATCTCTTGAAGGTGCGTTTTCGATGTCACACCATCCCAAAACTTGCGGTCAAGGCACAACACAAAACACATGCTCCCAAGACCAGGCTTTTAAAATTCATCTATAGCCACCTCTTCAGGGTCCTACCAATCTTTTCAAGGAAGTTTGACAGCTCCCATCACCACACCACGACTGAGCATCACCTCAATCTTCATTTATCTCCCAATCCGTCAGGATAGTATAAAACTTAGTTAGTATCTGATACGCTTTTTCATTAAAAGGCACTTTTCCATAGTCGTGTGAGACTCCCAACTTTTATTAATTTGACATTTTGTTGCCATGGCTTTGTAGAGAATCTTATATATACATGTGGGGTTTACTGTTGGTGTTTAAAAAACAATGTCGGTGGGTATTCCGAAATCTTAAAAAAATTATATATTTTTTCCATTTTCAACAAATGCAGGGAAGTCTTTATTCCAGCGATTTGGATATGGCAGCGTCAATGTTATTTGTCTTGCAAAGCGAATGAATTAGTTTGCAGTTATGAAGTTGCGTCTTTCTGTATGTAACAGTTCCATACATATTAGTTCTTTAATCCGGGACAAGTATATGGACCACTATTTTTTTAATTCATCACATTCTATGTACGGTCAGTGTTACGAACCCCTCTATATGCATTTTGGAAAAAAAAAATTTCTTAAGACATCAGGTCCGAGCAATTACTTAAATTTCTTTTTATCATTTGTTTTTGTTTCAAAACTTTTTGTCAAATTTTTTTTAAAAGGTTGGGCGTGTCTGTTTTTCCATTCAACTTAATCCTTTCCCTTCATAGTTTTTTTTTTTCTCCTTTTTAAAATTTTTATTCTTTCTTTGAGCTCATTTTCTTTCCATGGAGGTAGTTTCTTGTCTTTTTTTTCCATGTTGATTGTTGGGTCCAGGCTTACAATCCTCAGTTCAATTTAACCACCTAAATCAATTTCTTCTTGTTGTCTTTCGAAACTAATTTTACTCTTATGGGTATGTATATGACGTGTGCCTCATTTCATATCATGGATTATAAATTATTGAACTGTGCTTACGGATTCTTGTAATTATTTGTAAGCAAGAAGTTTCCTTGTTGATTGTAGAATAGTCTAAAATTCCGAACTCAAATTAATTCTGGTATTGTCAATACTTCAAATTCTCTCGTATTTTATTTAATGGTTTTAATTTACTTTTCAATAACTTTACTCTTGAAATGTTTTCCTTTTTCATCTTCTCTTTCATAATTGCATTTTCAACTTTATCTAATTCTTCTGCCTCCTACAATTTGTAAGTTTCTTCAGTATTCTTTAATTTCCATTTATTTTGCCACAATTGTTTTCGCCTGTGGCTTTTCTTGGTTCAGAATTAGGATGATTGCACTTTCAAACCCAAAATAATAATATCTTCGCAGAAAAATCATTGCTCTTTTCTGTTGGAGCATACAGTTTTAAGTCCACGCCATACAAATGGGGTGAGATTCTTTTTTTTTTTTCTTCCAGTCTTTTATTTAATCGCACTCACTTTTAAGTAACCAGGGAGGGGGTGTAAAAAGAGCGGCATGGAACTTCCATGTAAATTCTTCTTTTCATTTTAACGTTTTATTTTCAAAAACCTCTGACCGATGGATTGTGAACGCCGATTTCCCTTTCTATCACCCTCTTCAGGACCTCTTGAATTCCCCCCCCCTCTCAGCCTTGTAAATAAATATTTCCTTTAACCATAAATTGAGGTTACGCTTTCATATGACTTTTCGGTAATAAATTCTATATATCAATACATATATTCTTTTGCCCTCCTTTTTAATTTTTATTTATTTTATTGAGTTATTATTTTTTATGTTTATTTATTTCTTAATTTTATTTTATTCAATATAAGTTAACTTCTCTAACTTTTGAATTTACTTGTCAACACGCTTCTGCTTTTCACTAATGATACCCTCTACTTGTTCATTCTGGGGCCTTCCAATTACTAGTTTTCATGCCCGACTTCCACTTCACTTATAGTAACTTTCTGGAAACACACACACACTTTTATTGTTGGTATTTCTAAGGTATTCATAATCTCCCTCAACCATCGGGCCTCTACGTTATGAGACAAGTCATTCTAATATATTTTTTCCAGGATCTTTCTACCTCCTATCCTTGGAGTGTCCCTTTAACTGTTATATTAACATTTCTTAACTCTCTAAGGAAATTTCTTTGATCTTTGAACAGGTCTTTTCCTTTTATTCTTTTTCACGCACTTCGTATCTTTTCCATTCATTTCCTTTTGCCGCTAAGGTTAATTTTCTTCTCACGAGAGCAATTTTTTTCGATAATCGTTTTTTTTTCATATCTTTTGCATTATGATATTTATTATTATTTATCTCTTCTGTAGCATTCTTAAAACATTTGTTTTCCTACAGTAATGCATAATTATTATTATTATTATTATTATTATTATTATTATTATTTATTATTATTATTATTATTATTATTATTATTTTATTATTATTATTATTAATTATACACTATTTTATATGTGAACCATTATAATAACATCCTTCAATGTTAAGATTAAATTAAAAACCAGCTGAGGATTCCCAAGCCCCACTCAAGCCTGATAATAAAAGACCCTCTCTTATATTCTTGCACTGTAATCATTCATTATTTATCAATAATAATTTTTAATAACTATTTATTATTAATAAATATTGATAATTATCAATATCAGTATTGATATCAAATTGAAATTAATACCTTCTGAAATCAAAAATGATAGTCTTCCTGTGCAATAATGTAATTTTTTCATACTGAAACTGGTATTTAAATGTTTTGCCATGAAATTTTATTATGTTTTTCATAATTAAAGCATTTCTTGACTATGTTTCTTGATCTAGACAAAATTCAAGCTGGCTAGGTCCTACTTGACTGTAAAATTCACTACTGAAATATCTGGACATTATATCAAATAACTTATATTAGAAATTACATTAGCTTCCCATAAATAAGTGTTGAACAATTTAAGAGTTGGAAATTATATAAATTGACATGAGGAATAATTGCAGAGAATATGATTGAAGAAAATAGCTATAATTTATGAACAAATTATTGAACTATTTCTAAATTTAAAAAATTCGGTTTTTTATGCGTTTAAAAAGTATTTTAATATTTCCAAATATAACGAATGTTTCTTCAGTATTTCATAATAGATTTTTGTTTTTGTTATAAATATGAAAAAACTGACTTTTTTTTTTTTTTTTTTTTTTTTTTTTTTTTTTTTTTTTTATTTATTTTAATTCGGTTTCTAAGATATTTTTTTAGAAATACTTATACCTATTCCATGCGTTGAATGCATAAACCCTTTTGATTTAGTTTTAACTAATTTTAGATTTGTAGAAATTGTAGCATACCGATGGATAGGGATGTTATTACATTGATATAAACTATTTTTTCTGCTTTATTATAAACCTAATCTTTAACATCCCAATCTGTTCCTTCAAAGTCTAAATTTATTTCAATGTTTTGACTTGCAGAATAGAGCTTCCAAATTTTTAATAGCTTTTGAACTTAAATTTTTTAATAAGCAAAGCAAATATTTTTTTCTATGCTGTTGTTGTTATGTACAGTATTAATTTATTTGAATGACATTTATTTCAGAGCAAATAAGGGTTTTAATTTTTGTAGGCATTTCAACTTACAAAGTATTAGCAAAAATTTAATAAAAAAAACCAGTCAAACTTGTTAATTCATTTAAAGTTAACTTAAGATGACATTCAACAGTTGACATTATTTGATAAAACATTCCAGATATTTGAAGTTTTAATTTGTTAAACATGAGGTAAGTTCTTTGTCCTCTTTAAAATTGCGGAAAACTTAGGAAATTTTATTTAGAATATTGTTTATATCTATGTATAAAATATAATTATTATGTAAGTCTAATATTGTTCAGTTCATTACTCACTTTAACTTTTTATTTCTGATATTAGCTAACCTAATAAATATTAATTTTGTCAATTAACTCGAGCCAATATATGCTAGGCTTTAAAATATTGTTTCTTACTTTTCGTGTTAGACAAACTTTTTTAAATGTTGTTCATTGGTATCCTAAATCGTTTTCAATTGCTTTGCATTGAGCTATATCTAGAGTGTCAGCATCCAAAAAAAATTTGAAGAAAACTTTTGACAAAAATCCAATAAAAACCCTACTCATTTTCTATTCTTGATATAAATGTTTGAAAACTTTGAGTATAAGGAAGACTCATATGATTAGGAAAACCAATGCACACCTACATTAGTTATTTGCATGAAGGTTGAGTGGTAGTTTTAACCAAATAATAAAGTGAATTAGATAAATATATTGAGGGTGTAAAGGAAACAAAAGGGGATTAAAGCTTATAATATATATATATATATATAATATATTAGATATATAATATATATATATATATTATTATATTATATTATATATATATATATATATATATATATATATATATTATATATATATATATATAATATTATACCGTATATATATATAATATATATATATATTATGATATAAATTATATATATATAATATATATATATATATATATATACTATATATATATATATATATGATATATCCCATATCCATCTATACTAACACTTATATAATTAATACTAGCATCAACCGCGCCTGGGAACCCGCAATATCAAAATCTAACACTCAAAAATTTGAAAATATTCAGAATAAAGCCCTCAGCATAATAACTGGTTGCCTTCCCACCACCTTCCGACAACCAAAAATCTTCCCTATAAAAGCCCACCTTGACATGATAGGCTGTCAATTTTGCAGTAAATCACTCTCGGTAGATCACCTCTTACATAAAACACTATAACAACACCTGCACCCAGAGACATGAAAATTACCAAGAAACAATATTTTGGCCTAAGCAACACTCTTTCAAACACCCTCATCATTAAACACATTCACAGCCAGTTAACCCAGGGAACGATTTCCGCATATCCAAATAATGATGCTCCAACCACGTCCACCTAACAACGGTTAATGCTGGCGCGGCACCACCTCTCCCTTCATGAATGCAAATCCAAATATCTTAACTAATCACTCCAACCTACTGTCAAAGATGTCTCTCCCAAGCAAACGACAACACAAAACATCTTTTATTGGATTGCTCGGTTTTGGAGGACATCAGATGCAACTAAAAAACTTAAATCTCTGGATCCGACCTAAAATGTGAGCGAGGTATCTCGAGGTCACCCGCTTCTCATAGGAGGAGAGGGGGAGGCGGCAAAGTAAGTATATATACAAAATTGACACACGAAGCGGGATTAATCGTTTAAATCTGCATAGAATTTAATATATTATAACAAAATAAGAATATATCAATTATATTAAACATAACCAAAAATTTACTAAAACGAGACAGAATTAAACTTTGAAGTAAAGCTATTTGTCAAAACTTGACCACCATTGCCAGAAATAATATTAATAAAAAAAGTAGCAAACATTTGAGAGTATATTAAAATATGGATTACATTGAAGATCATATAAAATAAAATACACCAACATGAAAACTCCTTCTTGATTTAATCAATCTTTTTTGAAATTGGAGCACATAACTCACAAGTTCACTCTCAAACATTCATTTCTAACCACCTAATTTATGCAGTAAATTATTCAGAACAAAAATTTTTCAAGCTTATTAGTAACTAAATTTACCTCTAATAATAATAATAATATAATAATAATAATAATAATAATGAATAATAATATAATAATAATAATTATAATAATTGCAATTTAAAATATTAAAATATTGTATATTTGTTTAAAATGCAAAAAAGAAAAAAAAATGACAAAAAAAATTGAGAAGACCAAAAGAATTTTTTTTTTTTATATAAAAAAAAGATAAAGAAAACCATCCAAAATATTTTTTTACAACTATATATATAAATATATATATAATATATATATACAGAGTGTATATATATATATATATAATATAAATATATAATATATATATATATATATATATATATATATATATATATATATATATATATATATATATATATATATATATATATATATATATATATATATTTTAATATATTTATATATAAGATATATATATATATAATATATATAATACAGAGGTTGGGCACGATCCGTTATCCGATACTACACGGAAACTAATTTTTTGAGTAACAGAGTAACGGACTCGTTACTTTTTCTTTCATGTAACGCTCCGAATAAGTTCCGTCATTCTCCGTTATCAAGCTAAAAAATCATTTTATAATAAATATATATAGTATAATATATATATATATAATATATATATATATATCATGATATATATCTATATATATATAATATATTATAGATTATATATATATATATATATATAATATATATTAATATATATATATATATATATATATATATATTATATATAATCAGAAGTGGCATGATTTTGATTTTCAAAATCAAATCATGATTTTAAAATCAAAATCATGATTTGATTTTGATTTTGAAAATCACCAGTTCTGAGGTGATTTTTGATTTTGATTTAAAAATGAGAAAAAATCCATGGTGATTTTGATTTTAGAAAGTAAAGAAAACACTAAAATCCACTGAAAATTGTAAAGTTAATTTAATAACATTTTCCCTGATTTATGTAACTCCGTGAAATATTCACAAGAAATTTTCCTTCATCTATTCTTTCATTTAACCCATATTCATACAGTTGAAAATTGAAGTTAAAAAAAAAAACACAACCTTTTATCTCAATCTTTAAGAATTTTTACAAATTACTTTTCAGTCAACTTACGCAACATAAAAGCAAGCGCACTTTGAATTTTGTTCCATTCGCCTTTTCATCATCATAGTGAGCAGGTCGCTCTCCGCAGGCCTACATTTACAATTCGTAAAGAAAGTTATGTCTGAACACCACTTTGAACTTAAGCAGGCTCCTACAACTCCAGGGACAAAATATTTTAAACGAAGTTCAGAAGAATATTCAACACTTTTGGATACTTTAAATATTGACAAGAAGGATGTACCCTTCATTTTACGTGGCGAGTATTTCCAAATTGTGGATTTAAACGGACGAAAGGTGAAGGCTGTTTGTATGAAATGTATCGGGGTACAAGTTCTGTCAGCATCTATAGAAGCAACAAGTAATCTTCTTAGACATATGAAGGTTAGTTTATTAAATATCTAATGTTTGCAAGTCTTTTTTTTTTTTTAGCTCTACCAAATTTCACTAATAACTCAATATTTTCAATTCTATAAATAATGATTATTTACTGTAATTTTGGCCGACATGATGTATGTAATGTACTAATGAAGATAATGAATATTTTTTTATGAACAGAAGTTACATCCAGATATTGTTGCGGAATATGAAGTTTGTAAAACTTCTTTGAAGAGACCTGCAACAGAAGAGGGAAGAAGTTCATCAAAGAAATTAAACTTGGTTAAACAGCAATCTTTGGATTCCATGTTCAAGAAATCCCAGGCCACAGGGACAGCTATTACAAAAGATGGTCTTGCGAAGAGACTCGTTTCTTTCATAGCTAGTGCACAACTACCTTTAAGCACAGTGGAAAATGTAGAATTTAAAATTAGATCTGGGTGTCTCTAGTCAAGGGTGACAAATGTGATAATACAGAAGAAACAAAAGCCCAACTTAAAACTTACTTACAAATATCTGTAAGGAAAATAGCATCTTCAGATGTGGAGATGGAAGAAAGATGTAGTGACAGTGGAGAAGACGATTTCTTCAAATCTTTAGAAGGTTCATCGAAAACTCTTCACAACAAAGAAGATTTGGAAGTACTCAATTATTTTCAAGACCCAAGTAAAAATGTATCATCTTTACTAAAGTATCCTTATGTATTAAGAATTTTTAAACAATATAATACTCCTCTTCCATCATCAGCACCAGTAGAAAGGCTCTTTTCATTTGCAGGAATGATAAACAACCCCAAGAGGACCAAACTTTCAGATAAAAAATTCGAACGCTCGTTTTATTAAAGCAAATTTAAAGTTAATGGATTTAGAAACATGCTGTATTATATATATATACCGTATATATATATATATATTATATATATATATATATTATATATATATATATATAATATATAATATATATATATATAATATATAATATATATAGTATATATATATATATATATATATATATATTATATTATATAAATATATATAAATATATATATAATTATATATATATAAATATATATATATAGTATAGTATATATATATATTAGAGGCCGAAGTGAATTACAGCCGGATACCGGATATCCGGCTGGAAGTTAAAACCGGATACCGGATATCCGGTAGTCTGTTATATATATACCGTATAAGGTAAAGGTATAGCACAGGACCACATATTTTCTGAAAAAATTCTAAGTCCAAAATCAATATATCGATATGTATATATAATATTAATTATAATAATATAATAATATATTAATATAATAATAATATTAATATAATATACGTAAGTATAAGGGGTAATTATAATTATGACATATAGATATATTGATTTTGGACAGAATTTTTTCAGAAAATATATTTAAGTCTGTGCTCATATTACCTTTACCCCGTATATAGTATATATAATACATATATATATATATATAGGTGAGTATAGTGAGAAGGTTATATATATATAATAGTATATATATATATATATATATATATATATATATATATATATATTATATATATTATATATATATATATATATATATTAGGGATGTGCCGAATATTCGTTAAGTAATTCGGTATTCGGCCTATTCGGCCAAAATGCGGAATATTCGGATTCGCTTTTTGCCGAAACTATTCGGCCGAGATATGAGCTTTAATAAACAATCAATTACGTTTCAACGATAAAGAAGTTATTTCAGATTTAAAATTGTTTCTAGAAACTTCGTTTTCCAAAAAAAATAAAAAATATAGCCAAATTTGTAGCCAATATGGCGAAAATCTTTGTCATTGTCAGATCCTATAAGGGCCTTGACATTTTTCAAATTCTTAAAAATAGAATTCATTTAGTAATACGGGATAATGGACCAAAAATGTAGCTGGTATAAGGAGAGTGGCTTGCTTATCAATTTCAGTTTGTATTCATGGTTGCAACTATGCATTCACGATCCAATATTATGTCAGAAGTCTGTTAAAAATATTTATTTACTTGCAGAAGCATACCCTCTCATTTTTCACAATTCAGCAACAGCAGCTGCAAAGCTTAAAACTTTACAGATGACAGCTGAATTGTCAAACTGCAAAATAATCAAGACGTTTCTACCCATCTGGAACTAGAACTTATGATATTGCTTAAAAGATTGTTTGAACAAAAAGCTCCCCTATCCATATACGCTTCTGAATGCAATCAGAAAAATGTTGCTGATTTTCAGTGGCAAAATTATTCCATTTACTTGAGCCATGGACAACATCACTAAAACAAGCATTAAACGTGAAGTAACAGTCGCTGAAGAGTAGTTTCATAGAGGAAAGAAATCTATATTTTTAAATAAGGCAATTTAAAAAGCAAAAGCTTCAGTGGAATAATTACACTCGTTGAAGAGCTTAAGAATATCAGTAGAAAAAAAGACTTTCTAAGTTTCTATGTGATAAATCTTTGGTGTTTTAGCTACTTTCTTAGAATCTGCGAATTCAATGCTAATTTTCAACAGAATCAGAGAATCTAGTAAAAAGAATTATGGTCTTGAGGTGGAAAGAATGCATGAAAATTTAGCAGCTCTGACTCTTCTGCTGACGATGATTTCTAGTGGGGAAAGTGAAGCTGAAGGTCCATTTTCACTTCTTTAATGGATGTTTTAAAGAGAAATTGTGGCATCAAATCGTCATACAGAAAAGAAGTCATACAGAAAAGAAAGTCCTATTCTTCTGACGATGTGATTCTGACATAAAAGTAAAAGGCTACATACGAAATAATCAAGAAAATAAACAAATATATAAGTTGTGCCTACTTAGACCAGTCTGAAAGACAATGATTTCCTTCAATTGTGTGAAAACACTGAAATAGTTTTTATGGAATTTGATAAAAACTAGCAATAAAAATACCTTTCAGCTCCACCGTCATCACTCGAAAGTGAAAGAATATTTAAAAAAGAATATATTTATGAAGCCACAAGAATAGGTTATCCCCTGAATGGGGAACTGCTAATGTTCTGTCATTTTAACTTTAGAGCTTATTCAAATGAAGTTTAGTTTAATATCTTAAACTATGAAACTTTTCAATTTTCATTTAATTATTTTTAATATGTGAATGGTTTGCTATAGGTAAGAAATATTTATTTACTTTTTGTTTTATTACTTTGTATATTAACACTGGTAAACATGAAATTTCTTGGACGGATTTTGCAATTGATTATTGATGTGCTGACTCCAAAAAGTAATCGGTTTTTGCATATATCCACATCGCCATTTTGAATATGTTGATGTAAACAGATTTGTAAAATTTTTATGAAATTTTACCTTTTCAAGAGGGTCTATCAC
>JABUQX010105669.1:0-2500 GCA_015478945.1 Trachelipus rathkii
TAAAAACAAATATCTTAATATCGTAAAAATATATAAATTACTATACAAATTTTGAAGTTTAAATATTTATTTATAAGCTATAGTTACGGCTCAACAACAAAAACAAACAATACAACATACAACAACAACAACACTCAAATAACAACAATATAAATATAATAACAATATATAAAATTATAATTAATAATTAATAATAATAAATTAACTATAATTAAATAATTAATATATTAATAATAAATAAATATTATAAATAAATAATAATAATAATATTTATAAATAATAAATATAATAATTATAATCATTAATAAAATATATTAATAAATAATTATAATAATAATAATAACTAATAATAAATAATTTATACTAAAAAATAATAATTAAAAAATAATAATAATAATAAATAATCATTAATTAATAATATTATAATAATTTAATAATATAACTAATAATATATATATGATATTTAATAATAATATAAAATAATATATAATAATATATTTAATAATTATTAAAAAATATAATAATTATATAATAATAATATATAAATATTTATAATATACATTATATTACTAATATAATAATAATTATTTAATATATAATATAATAGAATATAATATAATAATATAATATATGAATAATAAATAATATAATATTAATATAAATAAATATATAATATAATAATTGATAATTATATATACAAGCGCTGAAACAGTAGTCTCATATCATATTAAATATTATATCAAAACAACATCAACAAATCCAACTAACAACAATAAATAATAATAAAATAATAATAATTATTAATATAATTAATATATAAAATAATATAATATAATAATAATGATAATATTAAAAAATAATGAATAAAATAATAATAATAATAATAATAATAATAATAATTTAAATTAATATAGAAATTAAATTAAATAAATAATGAATAAATAGAATAAATAATAATAATTAATAATAAATTTAAAATATTTAATAAAAAAATAAAGAATAATAATAAATTATATAAATAATAATATAAGAATTATATAAAAATAATTTAAATAATTATAATAAAGAATACAATTAAAAGATTTTATTGATAATAAAAATAAATAATAAATATATTTATATATTTAATTAATTAATATATTATATTATAATATATATAATATATATTATATAATATATATATTTTATTATAATTTATGATATATATGGAGGGATATAATTTATAGCGATTAAAATGAATCAATGTTTGAAGAACAGAGGGTGTGGTTTAATTAAATTGCTTATATAAATACAACAATTCTTATTCTGCAGTTTAGATTTATAAGGTATAGATTTTATAAAAACTATATTTCATAAGACTATTAAGTTATAATGAAATTAGTCTAATGAGCAAAAAATAAAAAAAAACTAAAATATATTAATAAAAAATTTTGAGAACATTATTAGGAAGAATAAAAAAAAAATCTCTTCTTATTAAAATATTTTTTATAATAAAAAAACAAAATTTAGTCCTGAAGAGTGAGGTAGTTTGCTCAATTACATATATATATATCTATATATTATAGAACCTATGTCCACGAGATTACTAAAGACAAAAGTAAGGCCGATATAACTAGATATCTCTAATATATTTTTTAAGGTATCAGTCGTTACTATTAATTCTATAATTATCTATGAATCTATAATAATTTATACAATAATAAGATAGATAGTTATGTGTACTGTCATAGTGAAAACTCAGGTAAATTTTCATCAGAATTCTATACTTCCAAAGATCGTTTTAATTAATTAAGTTGTGCTAGTATCATTATTCTATATCAAATAGATATGTATATATTGAGAATAATAAATAGCAATATAATATAAATAACTTTTTTATGTTTATGTTATTTCACATAAAAATATTCCATTTCATTATTCAGTTAATGACTATTAAAGTTATAATTAGTTACTACTAGGTCATTATTATGTTTTTAACATATAAGATTAACAATTTACATAGAGTAATTTATTACTAGTATATAATATAATTAATATTATTAATTATTAAAAATAATGAATAAGAGAGACTCAATTAATCAAGCTGAAAAGAACAAATATAAATATAAAACGTTAATTTATCATAAACATAGACTAATAATAATATATATACATTACCTTTAAGATAAGCTAGAATCGCATTCTATATACCATTTTTAAAAAATTCTCAAAATTGTATGATGCAAAAACATTTTAGACTTTCACTAGTATCTGGAGATGACTACTGTTCTTATTATTTTGGGGTGTTTACATTAGGGGATGTTAAAAGTAGAACAGAATATTTCAGTTTCCAGTAGGAACCGAATATTAGCCTGAGAATTCACCATATGACAATTATTAATTACGAATCGGAATACCGGAGAGATCTATAACGGATTTTCTTTTAAACCTATACAAGATGTAAAGACAAGTAGATTCTAGGTAATGTCTGAAAAAAAGGAGTGGCTGTGACGGTGATGAT
>JABUQX010105669.1:7500-11704 GCA_015478945.1 Trachelipus rathkii
GGAAATCAAAAAATTGGATAGTAAAAGGGAGAGTCCTTGTATTTTCTAGAACAGAAGACTCCTCAAAATAGCGAAGGATTCAAGCCGTGAAACAAGTGAGTCTTTTGAGAATTTCTCCCATTAAAAAAATTGGCATATCTTACTAAATGACCCCAAATACTAGGATACTCCTTTATTTATAAATTTGTTATCTGTTAAGAAATATAGATAATTTCAAACTTTTTACTACTAAGAAAATTATTAGGAACTGAAACAATGTCAGAATATTTATTTATTTATGCATCATCTGTAATTGAATAAAATTTAATGGGAAAGTAGAAGAATGCTTGTCAATATCGAGAAGTTACAAGTTATAAATTTATTTCTAATATGTCTTTGTTTGACAAGATTTCTGAAATGTGATACTGAAGTTTTAAAAACTTCAAACCAACCACAGTATATTAATAGTACTCAGAATGTTTCTTCTATTTCAAATAAAACTAGTGGTAAGTGTTTTTATTTATTATTATTATTTTTATTATTATTATTATTATTATTATTATTATTATTATTATTATTATTATTATTATTGATTTCTTGAATATTAGTTCAACTATTTTTTTAATTTTCCCATTTTTTTTCAGTTTTGCATGAAAATGTAGAGAAAATAATTCAGAATTCAGATAATCAGAACTCTGCAGATTCTCCAATAAGTATTAATATTCCTGTTCTTCTACAGCCAGTAAGCACAGCATTTCTATAATTTTTAAATATTTTAGTTAAATAGTTTTGTAGACTTAATCATTATTGTTTATAGCAATATTAATATAAACATTTCCCTTATTTGTGATTTAATTTATGGTAGGCCTATGAATTATTTTTTTTTTTTTTTAGTACTCGTGTATGATTATAATATCATTTTCATAAATGGTTGTTGGGATATTAGAAATGAAATAAAAAAAGATTCCCAAGTGCTTTTCCATACCTATGAACTTGATCAAAGTAGTAGTAATCTATTTTAGTTGATAATCTAAGATTTGATAGAAAGAGAAAATTTGAGGTAATGAAATTGTATTTTTAGTGTTACATACTATGTCATAGTACTCATTGTTGTTGATTTTTTATAACTACCTTGACCTGCCTTAGTCAGTTTGTGGTTGATGTGATTTTCTTATAGGCTCAAATGTGCGCTAACCACCAGAGCTTAAACATTTTCTGTTTTCTCTTAATGTTTGACATTGTCTTCAGATATATATATATATATATATATATATATATATATATATATATAGCCGGCTTTCTGGAAATATATATATATATATATATATATGCTACTCTTTATATATATATATATATATATATATATATATATATATATATATATATATATTGGCGGCAGCCGGCTTCCTGGAAGCAGTGGGGCTCTCCATGGGATCAAGAGTATGTATGTATGTATGTATTGCTAAAAAATGAGATTTTGTAGTATGTGTTGAATGTTAATCAGTGAGGGGGTTGGGATTACCGGATCATTATATTTGCTTTATATAAGATTAAGCTAATTAGGGACCCAGATGGAGAGAAGGTGACCTGGGGAAAAGGAAGTGAAGTTAAAGAAGTGAACAAAGGGAATAAGGATGATGTTAAGAAACTTGCAATTAAATCGGTTTAATGTGAGTGAGTTGAAACTGAACAAATCTGGATGCAAGTGAAGGAAGCTTTTGTTAGTAGTGTGAGAGAAGTACGTGAATATGCTAAAGTAGGAAGTAAGAATGTTAACAGCGAGTGGTGGAATGAGAAGGTAATGCAAGTGGTTAAATGTACTAAAAGCCAATGATGAGGTCTCAAAAGAAAGGTGTTTGATATTATATAAGGAGGAAAAAAGGAAGGCTAAAGATGCATATGCAGGAGGAAATATGAGGTAAATGAACAGCTTGAAGGAGGATGAATGGGGACTGAAAAGGGAATAGGAAGCTCTTCTGAAAGGAAGTGTAAAAGGTTAAGGATGAAAATAAAAGGAATTTGCTTACAATAATGAATAGGGATGGTGCTTTCATACTGACGAAATGGATGTGAAGATAGTGTGTAGGGAACACTTTGAAAATCTACATAACATTGACTGTAATGAAAGGCGATATGTGGGTTTGATAGTGCAAGAAGGAACAGTTATTTTGGGGATGAGGTAATTAGTAAGGAGGGAATAGTGGGTAGATTGAGAAAGTTGAAGAATGGTAAATCTGTGGGCATTGATGGAATTACTGGTGAAATGATCAAGATGGAGGCGAGATGGTGATTGAATGGATTTGGAAGTTGTGTAACAATGCGTTTATGGAGGGTATAGTCCAAGAGATTGTAGGAGAACAGTAATAGTACCCTTATATAAGGGTAAGGGGGATAAGGGGAACTAGGAATTATTGGGTAGTAAGTTTATTGAGTGTTGTAGAAGACATATGCTGGTATTTGGTGTCGTCAGTAGCTGAAGAGACTGATTGGTGAAGGAGCAAGGTGCATTTAAATGGTAGAGGATGTGTGGGTCAAGTGCACCAGTGGAACAAATGATTGAGAAAAATAGAGAGAGAAGGAATAAATTGTGACTTGACTTTAATTTTATGAATTTGCAGAACAGGCATGATATTAAGGATTGTAAGCTCTGGCGGGTGTTAGTGATATGGTGTTGGTGGTGAGCTTCTAAATGGAATCTAAAGTATGTATGGCGATAGTGCAGTATGTAAGAATAAATGGAGTTGAAGTGATAGGTTTTTAATAATATTGTATTAATAGCGGAGTGGGGAAGGGATGTGTTATGTCTCCTTGGTTCTAATTTATTGTATGGATGGTTATATGAGAAGATTTAGAGGTGTTAGAGAAATTGGGGGAAGGTGTTAGAATGATGGAGAATGGAAGAAAGTGCTGAAACCCTACTTATTATATGCAGGTGTTTTGGTTTCGTGGTGAATCTGAAGAGAGCTTGAGGGGATTAGAGAGGTTTGACAGGGTGTGTAAAAGGAGGGTTTGAAAATGTAGATATGGTAAGGAGTATAAGATTATATAAGTATGATGAGAGTTTGTCTGCAGTGAATTGTATTAGATATGTGAGCTTAGCTGGAACAAGTGTATAAATTTAAATATTTAGGATATATATATTGGGACGAATGAGATGCCAGAGTGTAGTAGGAAGCTGCTTGAATGGTAGGAAGGTGGCTGGTTCAATTAAATCCTTGGTGGGTGTGAAGGTACTAAGTCTTGAGTGCGCTAGGGTTTTGCATGAGGGTATGTTGTTACCTGTGTTAATATATAGTGGTGAGACTATGGTCTAGAATAAGAGGTATAGATCTAGGTACAATGTGTTAAGATGGAAATCATAGGTAGTGTTAGGTGTGAGAAGAATTGATAAAATGAGGAATGAATGTATTAGGTAGTTGTGTGGTGTGAAAGAAAGGGAGTAAATGAGAAGAGAATAAAAAAGAGTACATTGAGATGGTTTATTATGGAAAGGATGGGAATAGTTGATTTAGCTTGATTTGTATAATTGGTGAGTGTGCTGGTAATCAACCGGTTGAAAGTTGAGAAAAAAAAAAGTGGATTGAGTCAGTAAATTAATAGTGAGTTTGGCAGAGGCGAGAAGAAAGGTGCATAATAGAATGAATGGCGGGAGTTTGTTAGGGGGGTATGGTTGTAGGCTTTGCCCAAGGATGAACCCTACATTGACTAGATGCCACAGTGAGGGGTCTTCGCAGTCCATTAAACCTAGGGTGGATTTTCTGACTAGACGACGAGGTTCTCATTAAAGGGATGGTAAGGTTGGGCTTTCTTTTTGACTTGCATCATATTCTTCTACTACTTTTCTGGTCCTGTGTATGCTACACACCTTACCCCAATCTGAGGATGATGGGAAGAATGATGACATTATATATATATATATATATATATATATATATATATATATAACTATATATATATATATATATATATATATATATATATATATATATATATATATATATATATATATTATATATGTATATATATATGTATGTACCATATATAACATATATGTATATTATATATATAACAATATATGTATGTATACATATATCTTATATATATATATATATATATATATATATATATATATATATATATACCGATATATATATATACCAGGATGGAGTCGAGAAAAATAGATCTGACTCCCGACTCTCCAATCCCAGAGTCACGATTTAAAAAC
>JABUQX010105670.1:0-12500 GCA_015478945.1 Trachelipus rathkii
GTTATATAATCCATGCATGCTCGAAGCAGGTTTGAGACGAAGATATTCCGTAGAGAAGATGCACTTAACCGTCAATCCAGGAGTAATGTTGTTCTGTCTCCGCTTCTGGGGCACCATCCCTCCGTCCCTGAGGATATAAATTTAAAATTGGTACACCCTCCCTCCCCCCTCCCCCCTTCCCCATTGTGCAAAGTGTCCTTTCCCTCACAATAACGACACAAAAACATCTCTTACTACACTGCTGGACTACAGACGCAATTTGATACATTTGTTGTTAAGGTGAGCAAAGTAGAAGATATATATATATATATAATAAGTATATATTATATAATTATATATTTATATATATATACTATATTAAATGGTAATATATATTATATTATTATAATATATATATATTACTTGCTTATATATTATTAATTAGCAGTTTAAGGTTCTTCTGAAATTTCTATCAATGATAGCTTATTTTACGATATTCCCTTGTATTCAACTTAATTATGTTATATATTAATGTATATATATTAATTATAATATATATGTATATGAGTATATATATATATATATAGATATATATTATATAATATAAAGTTTATAAGGTTATATATATGTATATATATAATAAATATTACATATAATAATATAAGTATTTTGGTTAATATATATAATATATATATATATATATTATATACTATATTATTACCTAGTATATAATATAAAGCTATAGTGATATTATTTGTTATTATGTATATTAAAATAGGAAAAATTAATTTTAAATTGAAATTATATATAAAATTAATGATATATATTATTATTTACAAAATTTTCTAAACAATTCATTAACTAACTATAACGGCCTGTACATGACTCCTATAATATTATATATATAATTATAAACAGTTTATAAAACTAAAAGTACATTACTTATAATATCCTATATACCTCCTCCCCCCTTAATATAGAGGTTATTTAGGTTATATATAACACCTTTAATTATATATATAATATTGATTTACTGATTATATATATATGAATGGTCTGTTATATATTAAATATTGTAAATGTATGATTAATAATTACAATAATTTCAATATAATCAAATATTTTTCAATAAGTACTCATATCAAAATATAATAAATGTATTATATTTTTTACTAAAAGATAAACTCACTCGTATCACGTCGACGGCGCTCTGAGTGTTAGCTTTTCTCTTAATCACCGAGTTGAGGTGTAATGGCTTACATACATTGTAATAGATTTTATTATTAAAAATTATAATTAAATATATTATAAATTAATATATAATATAAGAGTAATGTAAATTAAGTTTAAAGTATATATATATGTCTGTATAATTTATTGTGGTAGTATACAGAAAGACCTTCAAAATGGTATATAACTTATATATATTATATGTTCCTTAGAAATGGTTCAGAAAAATTATATATGTTTTATTATTTATGTTTTAATAAGTGAGTAGGAGTTCAGATTGAATTGATTTAAGTCCCTATGTGATGAAGTGTATCCTAAAGGAGGCTGATGAGGGTGATCAGGAAAAGACGATGGTATAACAGATAGCTTCTTAGGACGGGTGTCAGGAGAGGAAGATGACTGAAAAAATGGTTATGGGAACAGCGTGATTCGACTTCTTAAAGGAGAGAGGTATGTGTGTAATAGGTGGAATACATTTATTACCAATTAAAGCATAGGAGTATCCTAAGTATACTAGATTGGTGTAGGTAGAGATGGTATCAAAGTGAAAAGTTATGATTGATTTTGTGGTTGGTGAAGAGGAGATGTTGTGAAGTATGTGTTGGATGTAACTGTAAATCATTAGGAATTAGGTTATGGGATCATTATGTTGTTCTATTGCTAAATTATGTAATTGGGGCTTGGATGGAGAGGAAAGAGATCGTGAGAGAAGTGGGTTAGAATTAAGAGTGAGAAAGTAAATGAACAAGGTTAATAAGGATAAGTATCTAAGGGCACTCGCAAGTGATCAAGTGAATGTGAACAAGTTGAAACTGAAAACAAATCTGGGAAGCAAATGAAGGAAGAAATTGTTAGCAGTGCAAAGAAAGTATGGAGGAACATGTGGATGTGCTAAAGTAGGAAGTAAGAATGTTAACAGTGAGTGGTGAATGAAGAGGTGATGCAAGCGGTTTAAAAGTAAAAAAAAAAGCTTGGTTGAATGTATTACTAAAGGGCAATGATGAAGTTTCAAAAGAAAGAGTTTGGAATTATATAGGAGTGAAAAGATTAAAATATATAAAAGGTGCATACGTAGGAGAAAAAAAAGAGGTAAATGAACAGTTTGGAAAGTTAAGAATGAGTTGGAAGAAGGAAGGAAGCTCTTCTGGAAGGGAAGAGCGAAAGGTTAGAATGAAGAATAAGGGACCTGCTTAGGGAATGAGACATGGATAGGATTGGTGACTTATATGTAGCTGATGAAAATGATGTTGAGGTGAAGTGTGGAAAGACTCCCCATACTAAGAAATCTGATATACTCAAGATAAAGCAGTAATTGAGAACAAGGTTGGATAGTGAATGTGTGTGGGTATTGATGGGTGCAGAAGAAATAGGTTATTTGTGTGATTAGGGTCATTAGCAGAGGGTGCGAGCTGGTTAGATGGTGTAGAGCGAGAAAGTTGATGAGATATGTAAACTACAGGTATTATATGAATTTACTTTGCGTGAATATGATCAAGAACGGAGGCGAGATGTGATGATTGGATTTGAAGTTGTGTAATAAAGCTATCTGTATTCGTTTTATCATGAGGAGACATAGTTAGTCGGAGGAGGGAGAGAGCAGTAATAGGTACCCTTATATAAGGATTAAGATTGAGAGGATTAAGGGGAACTGTTGGATATATATAGTAGGGAATGAGTTTATTGAGTGTTGTGTATAGTAGTATATATGTATGAGGTATTTTATGTCTGAAAGAGTGCGATCGAGATGATGTCTGAAGGATTCTGATTGGTGTAAGAAGAATCAAGGTGCGTTCAGAGTACGGTTCAAAGGTGTACAACACAGCATTTTAAATTGAGAGACTAAATTTTTGCACAACGTAGTGGAGATCTTGCACTTATCGGACTGAGAATAAGTAATTTGAGTTTATGAAGACTCAACAGGGCGTATCATAGGATTAATAGGGGAGCTCTATGGAGTGGTGTTAGTGATTAATTTGTGGTGTGGTGTGGTAGATTTGGAAGGAATAAACAGGATTTAAAAATAAAGAGATGGTCGATGGAGTCAAGAGGAGAAAAATGGGTTGTCCAAATGAGAGATGTGGGTTTTAATTATTTAATAGGCGGAGTGTGACAAGGGATGTGGTGTGAGCCTCTTAGGTTGATTCAATGTTGATATGGATTAGGGTTATGAGTAGAATTAGAGATGTTTAGGTTTGGTGGAGCAGGAGATATGGTGATGGTTTGTAGTTTATGTAATTATGGTAGAGTGTGTGTGTTTAAGTGCAGTGTTGCCTACCTATTTATAATGCGCGGATGATTTGGTTTTTGTTGTGGTGAATCTGAATGAGGGTTTGAGTGGAGATTCGGTAGGAGAGATTTGGCAGCTAGGGTGCGTAAAAGGAGAGGGTTGTGAAGTAAACGTAGGATAAGAGTTTAGGGTTATGGTTGCGGTTAGGACAAGTGCCTCGGTGTTGAAGCTGATGATTAGATGGGAGCAAGCTGTAAACCAGTAGTTTTGAAAGTTAATAAGATTGTTTTATGGAATATATGTTGGATGAAGTAATGGAACGGGATGATGCAGGTCTAGTAGTAGGGTAAAAGTTCGTTGTATGGCGAGGAAGGGTTGGCGGTTGCAATTAAATCGTGGTGGATGTAAGGAGTAAGTCATAGTGCGTCATGAGGGTTCTTACAGTGAAGGGTAGTGTTGTTTACCTGGTAATGTATAGTAGTGAACTATGGTCTGTAAAAAGAGTTGTAGATCTAAAGTTCAATGGTTAATGGATATGCTGCATATCTTAGGGTAGTTAGTTAGGTTCAGGGTCGTGTTAGGTGTTGAAAAAGATTTTTATAAAATGATGGAATGAACGTGGATTAAGAGTTATTTTGGTGCTGAAGAAATAGAGAGAATAAATGAAGAGTTACGTGAGATGTGTTGTGTCATGTGGAAAGGATGATATTGACAGTCGATTGGTTAAACGGATGTATTAGTGGTGAGTGTTGAATCGAAAAAGTTGGTCAGAGACTCGAAGAAAAAGTGGATTGAGTTCATGTAATACGGAACTCTCCTGAAGGAGAGAAAATGTAGAGTTTGTGCATGAGAATAGCGAGAATAAGGGTGCATCAATAGGAGTGGATGGCTGGGTTTTGTGAGGGATTATGGTTGTTGGCCCACCTGGGCCAAGGGGATGAACCTAATTTGACGATATGCCATTAGTTGAGGTCCTCGTCGCGCCGTAAAGCTCGTATAAGGGGGTATCGCTTGACTGCGACCGGTTCTCACTAATACGGTACAGAGGTCGGGCGAGTAAGGCTGGACTTTTTCGACTTGTGTCATATTATTCTTCTACTACTTCTCTTTCCGATGCATGTCATGCACCGCACCTTACCCCCAGTCTTTGGGGAAAAAAAGGGAAGATATGAAATGAATATATATATATATATATATATATATATATATATATATATATATATATATATAAGATAAGATATATTAATATATTATATATAATATTATATATATATATATATTATATATATTATATATGCTCGAAGCACACTCAGACGAAATATCTCGTAGAGAACATGCAATGTACCGTCAAACCTAAGTAATGTTGTCCTATCTCCACTCTGGGCACCATCTCACCTTCCCTTCAGGAATACAAATTTTAAATTCATAATGCTCCCTCCCACACTGTTGAAGGTTGTCTTATGTCGTTATTTGTTAGGGAACGACATCTTTTATTAGACTGCTCGGACTTAACGGACATCACACACAACATTGATACACTTGTTCTATCTTGAAATTGCCCGCTTCTCGTGGGAGAACGGGAGGCTAATAAGTAACTATATATATATATATATATATATATATATATATATATATATTAGTATATATATATATAGTATATATATATATAATATATAATAGTATATATATATATATATATATAATATATAGTATAATGTAATATATATTATGCTACTATATATACTATATATATATATATTTATATATATATATATATATATATATAATAGTATATATATATTATATAGATATATAGTATTATAGTATATATATATATATTAGTATAGTTATATATAATATACCTCATAAGTATATGATTATATCTATATATCTAAATATATATATATATAGGCTAATACTCGCCAAAAATAACGCACCACTAAAGTAAATGTCACTCGCAGGAACAGGAAAGCCCCTAACCCCATACCAACACAGAAGACAGTATCAGGTTGTAACTGACTGTACGCCCACCCCGCCAGGAGAATTCGCTTGCCAGTATTGGGGCCGTCACAGCGATAAATTTAGGGAATAACATAAACCACGTAACTAGACCTGGAAGAGGTGGGGATAGGTTATGTCGGGGGGTATAATCGAGCGAGGATATTCACGTACGAAACGACTCCGATAACATGGAGAGGATAGTGCGGTCAACTGTCAAGAGATCAGTGGTGCAGATAACAACACTCAACGCCGAAGGACACGGGTACCAAAAACTAGGTCGACGATTGCACGGGTTGGTCCAAAGGTACAGTTGAAACCCTGATGCACATGATCGCCAGCGAGAACAAGGTTAGGGCCCAGTGGCCACGACAACCTTGGTAAGGCCGATTTATGACGTTCTGCGTGCCATTATCGAGAGCGCCAAACAACGGCACGGACATCTGCAGATACAGCCTGACGGAGGTACACGGCACCAGCGTGAGTGACAATACAGTGCTTGGACGAAATTGCGGAACAAATTACCGGCCCCGACGCCTGCCATTTGGCTCCACGCACACCACGGGCACATCGAAGGTGGCGCGTAAACTGCATTTGTCCGTAGGGCACATTCTATTGGACCGGGCACGATTGGGCAAAAGGATGTCTTTACGGACGTAGATCTGAGGTCTCTGCTATGCCTCGGACATGGCGTGCTAGAGTATACCGACGACCGATTGAGAGAGAGGTTCGCGCAATGCAATTGCTGCAGTGCCGGCCGTTTGGGAGGTGTGGGTCCGGTTATGCTGGAGATAGGCATCTTACTTTATATCGGGGCCTAACGGATTTGCACATCTCGATGGAGGCACTCTTACAGCTATTGCATAAGGTATTTCACAGACATCCTCGAACCATATTTCGTGCTATATGGCCCCCTACATGTGTGACTCTTTCATCCTAATGCATTTCAATGCAAGACCACACACAAGGCCCAATGGTTGAACGACTACCTTAGGAACGGTTCAAATTACGGTCGTTGGGGTGGCCAGCAATAGCCCGTGACCTCAACCCAATCGTAACATTATTGGGGGGATATTCTGAATAACGTCAGGTGAGCGTACATAGCAACCTCCCTCACACGGACCCTACCTGGAACTGCGACATGGCACTGACACGAGTTTATCATTATTATTGGCGATTCTCCAAATCATACTGTCCAAGGACATTCGCTATCCCCACTTCATCGAGAGTCAATGCTACTGGGACGGTTGATAGGCAGTCACCGTGACAGTAGGCAGGGTAACATACATGTGTTATTGAGACAGACCCAACACCCCCGCAGCCGTTGCCGTACGTACCAACATTGTGTGTTTGCAACGCCGAACCTCCGAACTCTACTGGGAAACCCTTGGCTGCACCTTGGCTTCACACTCTATTAACCTACAGGTTCTGGGGAGGAAATCTAAACCTACGGTTCTGGGGAGGAATCCATCATGTTATTGTTATTGTTCAATAAAGTGTCTTCGCGTTCTTCAATCTTTTCTACCCTTCCTTCGCCACGTATCTTGTGGTGCGTTAATTTTGACGAGTAGTATATATATTGTCAATAATTAAACTTTACCTCATGGTTTAAAAGCCGAATATATAGGCTAAATATAATGAGTGAAAACTTGTTCTTGTATGGGAGTGGTGACCGAACATTCACCGTCTTATTTTCTAAACCTCCTATTACTATCCGTTCACATGCTTCCAACAACCAATAAACTCTATACCCACATCTTATAAATGAATTCTTTTATATAGAACATTTACAACCGTCACTGAACTCTGAATTTTCTTCTTCACACTCCTCTATTGATATTTTAATATATATATTTTCCTACCTGCTAAGTGTTACCAGTACTTAAAGTCACACCTAGGAACCGACCGGGGCCGGCCGGCCCCGGCCCCGGCCCCGGCCCCGGCCAACCCCGGCCATTTTTTAGGCGACCCCGGCCCCCGGCCCCGGCAAAAAATCAGGAAAAAACCGGGGGTTTTCCTACCGGGGTTTAACTGTATTTACCTAAATATAGAGGGTTAAATCAAACAAATAAAAAATATATTTTAAATTAATTACGCCTTTGTTATAAATTGATGCGAAATATATACATAACTAAATATAATCAATTTTTTTTATATTTACTATGATCTCAAATTAAAATTGAGGTATTATTATTTTTCGAGTTTTACATAAAAATATTCGAAATTTTGATATATCAAACGATTCGGAGAAGGAAATAAAAATATAATTGTTAAAATATTATGTATTTATTTATTTAACTGAATTAATATATATATATATATATAATATATATATATATATATATATATATTATATATATTATATATATATATATATATATATATTATTATATATATTATATATATATATATACTATATATATATATATAGTATATAATATATATATTAATATATATATATATATATATATATATTATAATATATATAATATATAATATACTATAATATAGTAAAGCCCTTGGATTCTTTTTTTAGTGTTATGCTTTACTGTCACTTATCATTTTATTACTAAATGTGCACAAATTAAAAAACATTGTTAAAGACACTTTTTTTTAATGAAATAAATTTTAAAAAGGAAAGCTAATTTTCGTCCCGACACGCGAGACCTCTTCAGGCTAAGGGAATGGATTTCTTTCTTGAAGTTCATCAGATCAAGTGTGTTTCAGTTGTCTTCTATTCCTTCAGGCTGTTGTTGAAATACTTTTGATGTTCTAAGAAATTCATTTAGAAGTAAATCTATCTTACCTTCACCGGGATGCTTATTGTTGTTTTACTATTATAAATGCAAAAGGATTCCATGATTTTTGCGATGGTTCGTGTGATTGGGATATTTCTGATCATCTTTATATTGTTGTTATTGATAGAGTGGCCTGTGTTACGCCTATGACTTGTTAAAGCTGAATTTATGCTGTCCTTGTGCAGGTCATCTGTATGACCACATGGTCTATGGTTTCACCTATATATGTTTTATTGCAAGTATTGCAGCGGGAATGTGAATATAATACAGCTTTGGGGGCAAGATTTTCTTTTCGTTTTGGGGGTTGAGAATGTTTTTAAGGTGATGTTATTTGATGGAATAAGGGTAAATTTTTTTGGTAATATTTGTTTTAAAGAATATAATGGTAATTTGAGGAATTGGTAAAAAGGAGGTGTTGCTATTTTCGGGGGAAAGGTGCTAAAGTACCTCTTTTTTGCTTTGTTAAATGCTTTTGTGATGAAAAACTCAGGATAGTAAAGTGATTTGAAAGTATTGTGGATGTATTTAGTTTCTTGTGCTAGAAGAGGGGGAGAGCATATACGAAAGGCACGAAGAAATAGAGATGACAGAACAGCTAATTTTGTGTTTGGGGAATGATTAGATAGCCAATGTATATAGTTTGGTGCGAATGTTGGTTTTCTATATATAGTAAATTGCAAGTGATTATTATTCCATGTGATTAAGGTATCGAGGAAGGGGATAGAGTTGTTGGAAGGCATTCTATCGTATACTGAACTGAAGGATGAATAGAGAGTTAAATAGTTTAGGACATCATTAGGTTGGTGTTGTGAGGGAGAGAGATAAAATGTCATCGTACATATCTAATCCATAAAACTATTGTTTGATAAAGGTGGGGTAAAATTAATAAATTCTGTAGTCTCCATATATATGTTATGAGTAGGAGACAGTGGGGATCCATACAGGCCGAAAGTTTGTTTGTAATTTTGCCATTAAAATGAAAGAAGTGATGTTGTAATGAGAGATTAATTGAGCTGTTTTAATATATTAAACGGGATCATTCATCTCTCATTACAACATAATTTCTTTCTTTTAAGGGCAAATATTACAAACAAACTTTTCGCCTGATTATGGGATCCCACTGTTCCCATACTCGTAACCCTATATATGGACTAACAGAATTTCAATCATATTTTACCCACCTTTATTAAACATAGTTTATGTATTAGATATGTAGATGACATTTTGTCTCCCTCCCTCACAACACCAACCTAATGATGCTCCTAAACATATACTTAACCTCTATTCATCCTTCAGTCAGTATACGATAGAAATGCTTTCCAACATCTATCCCCTTCATCGATACCTTAATCACATGGTATAACAATTACTTGCATATATATAGAAAACCACCATTCGCACCAAACTATATACATTGGCTATCTAATAATTCCCCAAACACAAAATTAGCTGTTTTGTCATCTCTATTTCTCCGTGCTTCGTATATGCTCTCCCCCTCTTCTAACACAAGAAACTAAATACATCCACATATACTTTCAAATACTTTACTATCCTGAGTTTTATCATCACAAAAGCATTTAACAAAGCAAAAAGAGGTACTATAGCACCTTTCCCCGAAAAATAGCAACTCCTTTTTTACCAATTTCTCAATTACCATTATATTCGTTAAAAAATATTACCAAAAATATTACCCTTATTCCATCAATAACATCACCTTAAAAACATTCTCAAACCCCCAGAACGAAAGAAAATCTCTCCCAAAGCTGTATATATCACATCCCTGACAATACTTGCAATAAAACATATATAGGTGAAACCATAGACTTGCTACAGATGAACTGCACAAGGACAGCATAAATTAAGCTTTAACAAGTATAGGCGTAACACAGGCCACTCTATCAATTTCAACAATATAAGATGATAGAAATATAATCACAGCGAACCATCGCAAAATATGGAATCCTTTTCATTTATAAATAGTAAACACTAAATAAGCATCCCTGTGAAGTTAAGATAGATTTTTATACAAAATGAATATCTGAAAACATCAAAAATATTTCAACAACACCATGAAGAAAATAGCCGACCAACTGAACACACTTGAACTGATGAAGATCAAGAAAGAAATCCAGTCCCTAAGCCTGAGGTCTTGCGTGTCGGGACGAAAATTAGCTTTCTTTTTAAAATTATTTCATTAAAAAAAAGTGTCTTTAACATTGTTTTTAATTGTACATTTAATAATAAAATGAAGTGACAGTAAACCATAATACTTAAAAAGAATCCAAGGGCTTCCTCTCTAAAGTAAATATATCAATACTTATAATAAATCTTAAATATATTAAAATATATATAATTATAATATATTATAATATATATATATATATATATATATAATATATATATATATATATATATAATATATCATATATATTATATATATATATTATATAATATATATAATATTATAATTTAATACTAAATAGAGTCTAGAAAAATCAATTATTTTTCTAAAATTTCTTTCGAAAATATTTATTTAATTGAATTAATTAAATGTATTCTTTTTTAATAATTTAAATTATTAATTATTAAAATTATATTTAATTTTCATCCTAAGTTTTAAGAACTTTCCGTGTTTTTGATTACCTTTTAATTCTTAGCTAACCCGCGGCCCGGCGCCGGTAAATAGAGCAGCCGGCCCGGCCCAGGCCGGCAAATTCCGCCCGGTGGCTCCTACACCACCCAATAATCAGCATAAATAACTCCTCTACTCAGAATAACCAATTTGAATCGGATCACAAGCAAATTCTTTCTCGAATATAAACGTTTCGATATTATTTTATAATTGTTTCACAATAATAATAATAATAATATATATATAATAATAATAATAAAATAATAATAATATAATAATAATAAAATAAACTAATAATAATGAAATATAATAATAATAATAATCAAAATAATAAAAATAATAATAATAATCAATAATAATATAATAATAATAATTAATTAATATAATATAATAATATAAATAATAATAAAATAATAATATATAATAATAATCATAATATAATAATAATAAGTTTCAGTTTATTATTAATTATTAAATATGATTAGACTTTATTATATAACTATTATTATTATTTATTATTATTATTTTTATATTATTATTATTTATTATTATTAATATTGCTATTCCAAAACTATCATTATTAATCTTTTCATTTTTGTATAATATTTTTAAAAATTGTATCCAGATGAGAATTGAATCGTCGATGTTATTGTCATGTTATTAAAAACTACATGCTTGTGACTGTCGTTTTCAACCTAATTATAATATATATATATATATATTAATATTATATATATATATATATATATATATATATATATTAATATAATATATATATATATATATATATATATATATATATATATATTATTAAAGAAAGTTACAATCATATGAAATAAATAGATCTACTTTTCCAGCACATTTAAGTAGAAAAATAATAAATCACCAATTATATATATATATCTATATTATTATAATTATTATATATATATATATATATATATATATTTATTATTTATATTATATACTTTATATATAATTAGTATTATTATAAATACACGTTTCTGTGCGTTTTATTATTTTCATTATATGTTCTTCCTCTTTTATTTATATACGGCTTTTTGCATAAATCCACCAATGCCCAAATCTATATTCTCGTCATATCTATAGTCATTTATATCTATATATAGTATATATATATATATATATACTTATATAAAATAATATAATATATATATATATATATATATAATATATACTATAATATAGGTTTGAAAATATAATAACAAATGATGAATAACTACATACAAGAAATATAATTAAAGCTCAAATTTAAAATGTTATCTCTTGTTTTTTTTTAAAAAAGGAGGATAAACTTAAAATTATTAAAACTTTTTTGTTATATTCCTTTTTTTTTTTTTTCAAACATTTCACTTTGAATAACATTAACTATTTTATGACTTACAACGTTACTTAAAACTTATTAAGAAATATAGGGTGTTTAAGGTATTATAGTAACCTTTCCAATCATTTACAAGGGTAAGAATGGAAAGTGACCATACGACTGAACGAAAGGAGCCTTACTGCCCTTTGGTGTGTGATTCAGCGATGAAGATAATGAAACAAGATTTAAACTTAATAACTTGTATTAGTTCCCTCACCCGAGCCTCTGTAATCCCAACCAGTTTCTGACCAG
>JABUQX010105670.1:22500-25000 GCA_015478945.1 Trachelipus rathkii
AATTAAATCCTTGGTGAATGTAAAGGGACTAAGTCTTTAGTGCTCTAGGGTTTTTCATGAGTATATGGTGTTACTTGTTAATGTATAGTAGAATGAAGCTACATGGTCCTGGAATAGTAGGTATAGATCTAAGGTACAAAGTGTTCAAATGGACAATCTTAAGGGCGTGTTAGGTGTGAAAAGAATTGATAAAATGAGGAATGAACGTATTAGGGAGTTGAGTTGTAAGAAATTAGTAAATGAGAAATAAACGAGAGTACATTGAGATTATTTGGTCATATGGAAAGGATGGATGATAGTCGGTTGGTTAAGCAGGATGTATAGTGGTGAGTGTGCTGGGAATCGACCTGCTGGGAGACCGAAGAAAGAGTGGATTGATAAAGGAATGCCTGAAGGAGGAATGTCGAGTTTGGCAGATTCGAGAAGAAAGATGCATAATAGAGTGAATGGCGGGGTTTTGTGAGGGGGATGGAGCTGTGCGCTTTGCCCAGGGATGAAACCCACATTAACGATACCACCACAGTGAGGGTCCAGTGTGGCAGTCTCGTGAAACCTCTCGTGTTGATTTTTCTGACTAGTGACGAGTTCTCACGCATGGGTATAAAGGACGTTGTTAATTGGGCTTCTTTCGACTTGCGTCATGTTCTTCTACTACTTTTCTGTTCGAGTGTATGCTACGCACCTCACTTCCAATCTGGGGATAGGAGGTAGATGATTTTATATATATATATATATATATATATATATATATATATATATATATATATTATATATATATATATATATATATATATATATATATATATATATATATATATATATATATATATATATATATACATATATATAAAATCAGCTGTCTAGAATTTTTCAAGTACAAGTACAAATACAAGTACATTTAGAATTGTCTAAGTACAAGTACAAGTACAAGTACTCTAGAATTTTTTCAAGTACAAGTACAAGTAATAAGTACATGGTATCATGCCAAGCACAAGTAATAAGTACTTTTATGAAAACTTTCATATATATATATATATATACATTATATATATATATATATATATATATATATATATATATATATATATATATATATATATATATATATATATATATATATATATATATAGATTTATCATATTTCCTCATCATCATCGTCCCTAATTCAACTACTAATATCATGGATTTTCACTGTTTTTTTCATCACCACCCATCTTATCTCCCTCAAGACTGGAGGCATGGTGCAATATACCTAGAAACATAAAAATAGTAAAAAGAATATGAAGCAAGTATAAAAGAAAGCCCTACCGCCCCGTTTATACCAATTAGTGAGAACCTGTCGCAGTCAGAAAATCCACCCTAGAGCTCACGGGGACTGCGATTGACCCTCAACTATGACCTCTCGTCAATGTGGGTCGCATCTCTGTGGCCCAGGTGGGCTACAAACTATACCTCCTCACAAAACCCAACCATTCACCCTCCCGCTATGCACCTTTCTTCTGCCTCAAACTCACATTTCTCTTCCAGGCATTCCCTTTCTGACTCATTCCACTTTTCTTCTGTCTCCCATCCCAGCGATTCCTAAACACACTTACCGCACTTGTAGCACTGCCGAACTGACTCCGTCTGTCATCCATCCTTCCACATGACCAAACCATCTCACTGTACTTTCATTTATTTCTCTCATTTATCCCAATCTCCACACCAAACAACTCTCTAATACGTTCATTCTCATTTTATCATTTCTTTCACACCCACGCCACTAAGATTGTCCATCTGAACACATTGTAATTCCTAGATCTATACCTCTTATTCCAGACCATAGTCCATCAGATTATGGCATAAATGGGTAACAACATACCCTCGCAAGACCCTAGCACCAACACTCAGTCCCTACATCCACCAACGATTAACTGTGCTGTGTTACCTATGCATTCACAATTTTCCTACTACACCCTGCATCATCCGTTCCCTTTTCATCAAATATATATCCTAAATATTTAAATTCAGACACTTTTCCAGCTGCTCATCACATCTAACACAGGGTCTCACCAGAGGGTCTGTCCTCACTCAAGCAAATCCAACCTTATACTCTTATCTAATAAGCATTTCTCAAACTTTTCTTTTACACACCCTACCAAATCTCTCTACTATCCTCTCAAACTCTTCAGATCTGCCACACAAAAACCAAATCATCCTCATATAATAGGTAGGAATCCTCCATTCTCATCCATTCTCCATCATTCTAACTCTGTCCCTTGCACCCCCAATTCTAATTCTTTCATAACCTTATCCATATACAGATTGTATTGCCAAGGAGACATACCACACATCCCTGTCTCACCTGCTATTAATATTAAAACAATTACATTCCACTCTATTTATTCTTACACGCTTCACTATCAGTCATACATACTTTGATTCCATTTAGAAACTTACCACCAACACCATATCACTAACACCTGCCATAGACATTCCCTAATCCTATCACATGCCTGTT
>JABUQX010105671.1:2500-12500 GCA_015478945.1 Trachelipus rathkii
AACTTGTAATTGACGTTTTAAAAGAATTCGAAATAATAAGAGGCAAGTAATTAGCTTAGTTAACGGATCAAGGCATCAAACTTGAGCCAGTACAAAGTGAAAAAACTTAAATAGGGCAATGAGGATGAGGGAAGAAGAAGCTGGTAAATGTGGATACCGATTTTATTAATGTCAAAATGACGAAGAAGTACTAGTTATTTTCGAATAAACTTGATAAAACTATGAAAAGACTATATTTCGATGACGTTAACATTGCACACAAGAGGTGTGGACTTCATACTTTACAGTTAGCGGTGCGTGATGGTCTCCTCAATACTCATACAGCAAATCTTATAAGCAAGACGAGACAAATAGCAAAAACACCACGTACCCAAAAATTAATGGAAGTTCTAAAGCGTCAAACTGGAAAAGTGGCAATATAATCAGGAGACAAGATGGGGAAGTACATGTTTTATGCTCGAAAGGCTTCTGCAACTAAAAAATATATTAGTATGTTGGGCTGCCGGTACTCCTAAATTTTCTCTCTCCGATAGTCAGTGGGAACAAATCAAAACCCTCAAAGAATTATTAAAACACACATACTTTACAACAATAAAAATTTTTATAGAGAAAGGATTTTAGCAAATGACAAAAAATTACATGGAAAAAAAGGGAAAAAATGTTAACTGAAAACAAAAATTTTTTGTCGGCCATCTTTGTTCCTGAAGATCTTATTTTAAAAGCTAGGAATGCTCTTTGTGAACTAGGACTTAAAATGAATAACGCTATTGAACAGAAATCTGGATCGGAGTCACGATAGGTTCAACATTTTCATAATCATTCCCTTAGGTATCTGTCAGATGAAGATAAAGAAGTCAAATTTGACAAACAACGGGACAATTGGAGCATACAGAAAACAATTAAAAAAAAAAGATAATCGACCATTAAAAGACCTTCAACCTAAAAATCCTCTAGAAAAATACAAAGTAGAATTCCATAAGGCATTAGAATTAAATAGTGAAAATCGACCGGAAATCAAAGTTAACATTTAAGGGGAGACTTCATAGCAAAAGCTCAACTATTCCAAACCGATAAAAGTAAATGTTTTTTTGATGAACAACTTATTGATATCTTTAATTTTATGAAAAAAACAAACAAACAAACTTGTTCGTTTTGAACAGTTTTAGGTGAAGAGCATGGAATCTTTTTTTAATTCCACAAGAAACTGCCATAAAAATCTTTAATTTCAACGATATTTTCATTTTTTTGCGCACTAAAATTCTCCAATTTAGTGTGGTAATATATTTTAGTTAGACACCTGATTTGAAAATTTGTTTTTTTAAAAAAAATTTTACAATCTCGAAAAGTACTTTCAAAATTTTGAACAGAGAAGTCAACCATGGCTGACACCACCCTACGTTCTACCAAAAACATTTAATTATAAACGTCAGCCTTCTGTTCACTCTCCGTTTATATGTGAGCTTGGTACCAAATTTGAAAAAAATAAATCTGTTCGTTTTTTAATGAATTTTTTTTTTTATTTTCATGTTAGGAAAAAATGAAATGCTAGAAAACACAAATAAACATTGAAAATTTTTTCATTTTTTAGACGGCAAAAAAAAAAAAACGTTTTTCCTCTTATATCATCATATATATATATATAATATATATTATATATATAATATTATATATATATATATAATATATATATATATTATATATATATATATATATATTAATATATATACTATATATATTATATTATATATATATATTTATATATATATATATATTAAGGTTCCAAGCAATCTTCTATGATAAATAAGTGTTTCAGTGTCAACAGTGATGTCGAAAGCAGGTGATTTGAAAACGTGTTCGAGATGCTTCTTTTTTGAAGGCGGATCGGACTAGTAGCAAAGCCTCCTGTACATTGTCATAACGGCGACGCTCTTGTCGATGGTTCGTGCCCGCGCGAGTGAAATTTTTTTTCGTCTTATTATTATTGCAAAATTTCTCGCAACGAGAATGTTGTGCGCATGTCGGCAATCCTTGACTTTGGTCGGCTGCTCCTGTACCCATGAGCACCCCTGAAAAAATGCCGTGTAGCCCCAGTCCAACCACCCTTCTGTGGATTTTAATAAAATGTAGCGAGTTTCAAAGCAGTGAATATCGAAGCAGGAGATTGAAATCGTCCGAGATGCCTACTTTTTTGGGGAGGCGCATCGGACTAGTGGTAGAGCCTCTGTACATTGTCTAACGGCGACGCTGTTGTCGATGGTTCGAGTCCTGGCGTGAGTGAAATTTTTATTCCGTCTATTATTGCAAATTTGTCGCAACAAAGCATATTGTGCGATGTCCGGGCGTTCCTGACTTTGGTCGGTTGCTCCTGTAACACATGAACACCCCTGAAGAATGCCGTGTAGCCCCAGCATGAGTTCCAACCATCCTTCTGTGGATTTAAATAAGTATTGAGTTTCAAAGCAGTGATATCGAAGCTGGAGATTTGAAAACTTCCGATATGATGCCTTCTTTTCTGGGGAGGTGGATCGGGACTGTGTAGAGCGACCTCTACATTGTCTAACGGGCGTCGCATTTGTACATGTTTCGAGTCCTGGTATGCGAGTGAATTTTTTTCCGGTCTTATTATTGCAAATTTGTCGCAACAAGCATCTTGTGCGCATGTCGGCGTCCTTGACTTGGTCGGTGGTCCTGTAACCCAGGACACCCCAGAAGAAATGCCGTGTACCCCGAGCAGAAGATTCCAAATCACTTTCTGGAATTTAAGTAAGTGTTCAGTTTCAAAGTAGTGATATTGAAACAGAGTATTTGAAAACTTCCGAGCATGGCTTCTGTTCTAGGAGGCGGATCGACTAGTGTAGCAAGCTCCTGTATGATGTCTAAGGGGCGCGCTGTTGTCGGATAGTTCGAGTCCCTGGCGCGGAGCGAAATTTTTTTTCGTCTTTGCATGCAAATTTGTCGTAAGAAGCATGTTGTGCGCCTATTGGCGTTCCTTGACCTTGGTCGGTTGGTCCTGTTACCCATGAGCACCCCTGAAGAATGCCGTGTAGCCCCAGAAGGTGTTCCAACCACAAGCATCCTTCTGTGGATTTTAATAAGTATCTAGTTTCAAAGCCAGTGAAATCGAAGCAGGAAACTTAAAAACTGTAACGAAATACCTTTTTTTATGGGGTGTCGGATCCTGACTAGTGGTTTAACCTCTTGTACATTGTCTAACAGCGACAGGCGACGCTGTTGTCGATGGTTCGAGTCCTGCGCGAGTGAAATTTTTCTTCTTATTAATGCAAATTGTCGCAACAAAGCATGTTGTGGCCATATCGGCGTGCCGGACTTGTTGGTTGCTCCTGTAACACGGAGCAAACTAGCAGAATGCCTTTTAGCCCCAGGCAGGGGTTCCAACCAGCCCTTCTATATGGATTGAATAAATATTCGAGTTTCAGAAGCAGTGATTCGAAGCAAGAATTTGAAAAACTTCCGATATGCTTCTTTTTCTGGGGAGGCGGATCGCAATAGTTGGTAGAGCCTCTGCACATGTCTAACGCGACGCTGTTAGTCGATGTTCAGTCCTGGCGGAGTGAAATTTTTCTTCGTTCTTATTATGCAAATTGTCGCAACAAGGCATGTTGCACTAGCGAGCCATGTTGGCGTTCCTTTGACATTTGATCAGTTTGCTCCTGTTAACCCAGGCAGCACCCCAGAAGAATGCCGGGTAGCCCCAGCAGGGGTGCCAACCACCCTTCTATGGATTTTTATAAGTATCGAGGTTTCAAAGCGGTGATATCGAAGCAGGAAACTTGAAAACTGTAAGAGATACCTTATTTTTTTGGTGTCGGATCGGCTACTAGTGGTAGAGCTCCCTGTACATTGTCTAACGGGTGACGCTGTTGTTGACGTTTCGAGTCCTGGCGCGAGTGAAATTTTCTTCGTCTTATTATTGCAATTTATCGCAATAAGAATGATGGTTCCATGTCGGCGTGGCTGACTTTGGTTGGTTGTCTTGAACACGGAGCAACCTAGCAGAATGCTGTGTGAGCCCCAGTAGAGGGTTAAAAAGCCCCCTTCTATGAATTTAAAAAGGGGACCGTTCAAAGCAGTGTGATGAAGCAGGAGGACTTAAAAACTGTCCGACGATACCTTTCTTTTCTGGAAGTGGCAATCGGGACTAGTGGTAGAGCCTCCTTTAAACATTGTCTAACGCGACGCTGCTGTCGATGGTTTCGAGTCCTAGCGCGATGTGAAAATTTTCATCTTCTATTATTGCAGAAATTTATAAGTAAGCATCTTATGCCATGTCAGCGTGGCTTGAGTTGTTTGTGCTCCGGTAACCCAGGAGCACCCGATCAAAATTGCCGTGTAGGCCCCCAGCAGAAGTTCTTATTATGTATACTTTATATCTGTAACCTCTTATTCCAGACCATAGTCTCACTACTATACATTAGCACAGGTAATAGAATAACAGTCATGTAAGACCCTAGCACACTAAGACTAATTCCCTTTGCATCCAGTAAGGATTTAATTGCACCAGCCATCTTACTTCCATTCAAACTTTTCAACTACATTCTGCATCATCCGTTCCCTTTTCATCATCATATATCCCTAAAATATTGAAACTCAGACACTTGTTCCAAGCTGCTCACCATCTAACTAACTTTTTACACAGAGAACTATGCCTCACTCAAAACCATCAGGCCTTACCTATTCTACGTTAACTTTCAAACCCCTCCTTTTGAACACCCTGCCAAATCTCTCTCTACTGGAATCCCCTCAAATCTATTCAGATTCGCCACACGTAAACTTAAATCATTTACCGCATATAATAGGTAGGCACCCTTCACTCTCTTCATTCTAGATTACTCTAATACCATCCCTTGCTACCTCACCCTACCTCTGATTCTTTCATAACCCAAATCCATATAGTATATATATATATATATATATATATATATATATATAATATATATATATATAATATATTATAATATATATATAATATATATATATATATATATATGATAATATATATATATAATATATATATATATAGTATATACATATATGTATATATAGTATATATTATATATAATATATATATATATATATATATATATATATATATATATATATAATAATATATATATATATATATATATATATATAATATATATATATATACTATAATATATATATATAAATATATATATATATATATATATATATATATATATATATATATATCATTTTCAATTGAATCAATTCAAGCCTTTGTTATATTTCTTTTACAACCCAAAAGAAAAATAATAATTATTTTTCTCCGTTTCCTCCGACTCCGGCTCCAACTCCGACTATAGTTTCTGCAATGTTTGAGAATTGTGCAGTACTTTCTGGCAATAAATTATTCACGCTACAAAAAATTTTTGAAAAAATATGCCAGAATCCGGTTGCATTATAATCCGGCTGCACGGCTCAGATCCGTGCGCTGATCTGACTAAAGGGTTTCATGCAACTATTTTGAAATTGTTTAGCACGTCTTCTGGGCAATAACTTTTCATCAAAAAAAAATATTTATAGAAACAAAATTATACCCAGATCCGACTCCGTTTTCGGACCCGGATCCGTATCAACTAAGGTTTGCTGCACTATTTCAACATTGTTCAGCACGTTCTTCTGCAATAAATTTTTCATCTAAAAAAATATTCTGAAAAAAATTTAACAGGATCCGGCTCTAACTCCGTCTCCGGTTCCGACTCCGGATCCGGATCCGATCCGACTTGAGGTTTTGAATATTTGAAAATTAGTCAGCAAGTCTTCTAGCAATACATTTTCAACTAAAAAATATTTCTGAAAAATATTTATAAGCAAGATCCGGCTCCGAATCCGACTCCGGATCCTGCTCCGGATCCGGATCCATCAAAGGTCCTGCACTATTTGAAAATGTTCAGCACATCTCTGACAATAAATTTTTCACCATAAAAAAAAAATATTTTCTTAAAAAAAATTCCTACCGAGACCGGCTCCAGGGTTTCGCTCACGGATCCGGCTTTTCCGGAAATCCGACTAAGTTCGTACCTAAATGAAAATTGTTCAACAATCTTCTGGCAATACATTTTTCGCCTAAAAAAGATATTTGTGAACAGAAATTAGATACCCAGATCCGGGCTCCGGCTTCAGGCTCCGGCTCCGGCTCCGGTCCGGTTCCCGGCTCCGGCTCCTGCTCTGGTCCGACACCGGCTCCGAGTTCAGCTTCGACTTCGGATCTGACTAAGGTTCCTGCACTATTTGAAATTGTTCAGCACTTCTTCTATCAATAATTTTTTCACAAAAAAAATATTTTTTTCGAAAAAAAGTCATACTCCGGCTCCGAACTTCGACTCCGGCGTCCAGGCCCGACTCCGAATACGATCCGATAAGGATTCTGCACTATTTGAATTGTTCAGCAAGTTCTTGTCTGAATAAATTATTCATCTAAGAAAGTTATCTCTTGAAAAAATTTATACCAAGGTCTAAGCTCCGATCTGGATCCGGATCCGGATCCGAGACCCGGACTTAAGGTTTCTGCCACTATTTTGAAAATTGTTCAGTACGTCTTCTGCATTAAATTTTTCACCTAAAAAAAAATTTTTTGAAAAAAATTGGTACCCAGGCTCCGCTCTGACTCAGCCGGCTCCTACTCCAGTCCGACTTCACCTTTCGGCTTTCCGGATCTGACTAAGGGTTGCTGAATTATTTGAAAAATTGTTCAGTACGTCTTCTGCATTAATTTTTCACCTAAAATATTTTTTTTAAAAAAAACATTCAACCCAGGATCCGGCTCCGGCTCCAGACTTCGGCTCCGACAAAGGTTCTGAACTATTTGAAAATTGTTCAGCACGTCTTCTATCAATAAAATTTTCACCTAAAAAATATTTTTTCGAAAAAATCATACTCTGCTCCGGACTCCATCTCCGACTTTGAATCCGGACTCCGGCTTCGCTCCAAATCCGGGATCCGCATTAATATTCTGCACTATTTTAAAATGTTCAGCAAGTCTTATGTCAATAATTTTTTCATCTTAAGAAATGTATTTCTTCATAAAATTTTATACCCAGGATCCGTCTCTGATATCCGGATCGGATCCGGATCCGGAACCTGACTAAGGTTTCTGCACTATTTTGAAAATTGTTCAGTGCGTCTTCTGGCATTAAAATTTTCACCTAAAAAATATTTTTTGAAAAAAAATTAATACCCAGGTTCCGGCTCTGGCTCCGGCTCCGGCTCCGGCTCCGGGCTCCAGCTCCGCCTCCGGCTCCGACGTCACCTTCGCGCGATCTGACTAAGGTTTCTGCCCTATTTGAAAATTGTTTAGCACGACTTCTGGCAATAAATTTTTCATCTAAAAAAAATATTCTTCTGAAAAAAAATTATACTATTGCACCGGCTCAGGACTCTGGCTCCGACTTCGACTCTGGCTCCGGACTCCGGGATCGGATCCGACTCAGAGATAATGCACTACCTTGAACTTGTTCACTTCGTCTTCTGGCTGACAAATTCATTATTAAAAAAATTATCTAAAAAAATTTATACCCAGAGATCCGGCTCCGAATCCGGCTCCCGCTCCGGATCCGGATCCAACTAAGGCTTTCTGCACTATTTGAAAATTGTTCAGCACGTCTTCGTCTGTAAATACGATTGTCACGTACAAATTTTTTCGAAAAATCAAATCTACTGGGCACCGGACTCTGACTTGCGGCTACCCACTTTGACTCCGGCTCCAATCCGGACGGAAATCTGACTAAGGATTCGCACTATTTTAAAAGTTGTTCAGTACGGCTTCTTCCATAAAATAACTGGTTTGAAAAATAATTTTTTTGAAAAAAACTCGCTAGACAGGGTTTTGCTGTTGTGCGCGGTCGCTTCACCTTGGGCTCCGGATCTGACTAAGGTTTCTGTACTATTTGAAAATTGTTCAGTACGTCTTCGGGCATTAAATTTTTCACCTAAAAATATATTTAGAAAAAAATCATACCGCAGGAGGATCCGGCTCCGGCCCGGCTCTGGCTTCGCTCCAGTTCCAACTATCCACTTCAAGCTCTGGATCCGAATAAGGTTTTCTGCACTACTTTGTAAATTGTCAGCAGATCTTTTAAAAAATATTCTTCGAAAAAAAATCATACTTCCGGCTCCGGCTCGGCTCGCGGCGTCGGCTCCAGCTCTGACTATCGGACTCCCAGCTCTGATCTCAATCCGGTCCGGATTCCGACTAAGGATTTTGTACTATTTGAAAAGTGTTCAGCACATCTTCTGCCAATAAATTTTTCATTCAAAAATAAATAATTTAATGAAAAAATATACCCAGGCTCCGGCCCCGGCTCCGGCTCCGGCTCCGGATCCGGATCCGGCTTCGGTTCCGGCTCCATTTATTTCTGAGTAAAATCCGAAGAATGAGGCTAGAGGTTGGAGAATATCGAAAAAAAATTAGATTTTCTATAATTATGAATAAAACATTTTTTTATCCTAAACCTGGAATTGCAATTTTGACTGGAATTGAAATTTTTTAGTTCGCAACCTCTCTAAATAAATTTCTGTATCTAAAAAATATTTAGAATTTTTAAAAAATAATTACACCATGATGTTCAGGAGGAATTTTTCTACTAATTTAGATAATAAAAAAAAAGAGTGAAAATTTTGATTTTGCTTTCAAAAAGTAGGGGGTCTAGTTATGAAGTCTCCCCTTATTAAAGGGGCTATCCCTAGCTATCCTAAAATTTTGCAAGATGCGGCTTACGCAATTACAGCTTTGCTTCCTAGCAAAGTGAATGTTAAGAGAGTACTTTCTGCTTTAAAAATAATAAAATCGGATCTAAGGGCATCGTTAAAGGAGAATTTTAATTTTTAAGAAATAATTGTTTTGAATAAATTTATATTACATATGCTCAGACATAATTTCAAATAGAAATTATTTTAAAATTTAGCTAGAAAGTTAATTATAATTTTTTTTTTTTTTTTTTTAATAAAAAATCTGTTTTGAATAAAATTATATTTCATATGTTCAGGCAGTTCATAGTTCAAAGAGGAATTATTTTAAACTTTAGGATAAAAATGAAATATAATTTTTTTGCGTTTTTAAATTTTTTTTTTAAGTTAAAACAAAACAAAAAACTTTTTAAAAATTATATTACGTCAATCAATGTACGGTTCAAAAAAGAATTACATTAAAATTTAGGAAGAAAGTGAATTCTTCTCTTTGTATTTCTTAAAAATCTTATTTTCTATAAAACATTTTCTAAGTTTTTAATTCTAAGTTAAAGATGTCATTCATAAACATTCATTTTACATACCCTAGAAAGTTTTGTAAAGAGAGAATTAATGAAATTATTAAGTGTTAAATGGAGATGGGAATATACATTGGGTGCCGGGAACGCACAATTTTAAAATGCCCAGGACGGAGCTCCGAGCCGGAACCGGAGTCGGAGCCAGAACCGGTTTTAAAATGCTGGAGCTGGAGCCGGTAGTGCGGAGCCGGTAATTCTAGAATGCTGGAGCGGAAGCTGGAGTTGGAGCCGGGTAATTTTAAAATGATGGAGCTGGAGCCGGAGTCGGAGCCAGAAAAAAATTTAACGGCTCCTCAGCCTGCCCGGAGGTATGTGCCAAACTTCAGGGGTTATTACTTAAGTCATTTGAAGAAATAAGTTGAAATCGGAAAGGTTAGCGAGTTATGGTTTAATGACGGAAACAGGTATGCAAGCAGAGCACCTTCGTTACAAATTTGAAGGAGTAGACCTTGAAATGATCGCTACGCTGTGTTAGTCGTAGTTAAATGTCATTTTTGTAGTTTGGACACAGGTGAAAAGAGCTAGACTGTAGGCAATACGGTTGCTAAAAGAGGTGAATCATTTGTTACTGGCCCATCTGTAGGTTGAACATTGATGGTTGTTTTCACGTTTTGCAAAATGTAGCTATGAAGAGTAATACATACAATTTACGCTTTTTCATAATGGCAAACGCTGGAATTACCTCGACGGTTTCT
>JABUQX010105671.1:17500-25527 GCA_015478945.1 Trachelipus rathkii
AATACCCAGACTACCTACTTACGCTCACTATTATGATAATATGATAATATTATATCGCTATATACTACTACGTATAGTACTTAGTATATAGATTTAGGTATTAAATGCCTATATTCATACTACGTATATATAGTACGTACTAGCGTATATACTAGGGTACTACATATATAAGTATGGTGACCGGCTAGTGATCTATGTACCCTAGGATGATCAAGCGTCATATAGATAGGGTGGCTAGCGCTATGATACTACTATACATCTAGTACTATATATCACTACACTCTATATAGTATATATAATATAAGCTATATACTAATACTACCGAATATAGTACCTACAGTAGGTGATTCTTAGGGCCGTGGGGTATTCTTACGGAAATATAATAGTATCTACCGGCGGCGCGCCCCCGGCTCCAGGAGTGAGTTATCACTGTTGTACTAAGATAGCACCCGATACTATGAGGTAGGGGCTATACCTACATAGCGGGCGTATGATTTACTAAGCATAGTAGTATACCGCGCTGACTAGATACTGACGCGCGGCTACTTATAGGGCATATTAGTGTGCTGATAGTATAGGCTACGTTAGTACTATTGCTGACTACGTGTGACTACATAGGTGAGCCTAGCTAGTACCAGTATAATAGCCGCCGTATACATACTAACTCACCGCGTACTATAGTACCCCCTATTGAACTAAGCGGGTACTACCTACGTATCAGCTATACCGCGCTACCTATACTGGCTCATATACACATTGTGAGTCACTATATTCTCTATCACTATAGTAGGGGCAGTACCTCATATCTTAGTAGTACGGCGCCAAGTAGCCAGTTACTATGACTAGGCTGACGCGTATATACGTAGACCGCCGTGTACACTATAGTAGTGACGTAGTATACTACTTATAGTATCTATAATAGTACTATACTCATTATAGGCAGTAGCGGAGTATGATTACATATAGTAGTACGCCCATATATACCCGGATACTAGTACTTACTATTATATATATATATAGTAGGTGATCAGTAGACGTCGGTGCGTGCTCTACTATTCGTAGCCGTAGCTGAGGAATATGACCTATACCGGGGATACGCGTAGTGTACTACTATCGTATTAGTAGCTACCTAACGTATAGCCTACTATCGCACCGCTGTATTGACGTGACTCACTACACCACTAGTAGTCGGCGCGCCAACTTGCTCACTAACGTTATATCTTACGTACTTAATATAGTGATATAGTAATATAGTAGTATAGTATATTTATATATGATATACATTTTAGTTAGGCTATTATATATATATATATAATATATATTATATACTATTGTATATATAGCAATATATATAATAGTATATTATATATAGTATATATTATGTTGAGCTAACGTTAGTATACAATATATATATTACTAGTAGTACTACTACTATATACTATATATTATTTATTAAATATTATATTTATATATATATATATAGGTATATTATATAGAGGTACTATATTGTACTACTAACTAATATATTAGTGTATATGAGGGGTACTTGTGAGTATAGTACATATAATGTGTATATGTAGCACCTAAATATTGTACTATTATATGAGTATATATATAGCTACTAACCAGGTAATGCTAATTTGACATAATACAATAATGTTAGATAAATAACTCCGGAATAATGATATATATAATAATCCAAATGAGAGTAGATAAGATACATTAGAGAGACTAATAATAATACTAATAATAAAATAGATAATAATAATAAATAGATCTAATAAACGTAATCTAGGATAATGAATAAGAGTGATTTTATTTAGTAATCGATGATAATAATATTTAATAATAATAATAATGATTATAATAATAGAAATAATAATAATGTAATAGAGTATTGAATGAATAATGAACAAATGAAATAATAATAATATATAATAGATGATATAATAATAAGTAATGAAATACTAATCAAATAAGATCAATAAATAATTAATTAATAATATATATTATGAAATAATTAATAATAATGATAACTTATATTATTATAACATATAATAATACATAATCACGATAATAAGAGAGAGATAGAGTAATCATTATTACCAAAAATTTTGCGTTAAATGAAACTAAAATATTTTTTTCATATTTGCAAGTTAACTAGTTTTTATCAGCTGATTTGCTTAAAAGTGGTAAGTGGTTTACTCTAATTGCTATCCACTTCCAGTAAGTATTGTGGCTTCTATTCCTTTAAGATTTTTCTTAAAGCTATGCTACGATAAATAATCTTACAAGGAGAATTTAGTATAAGCGGCATATTTATATTTTGTAGTTAGGTATCCTAAAGACCGGGTTCGTCGCGTAATCCTCGCAATATTAAACTTCAGTTTCGATTCTTAACAATCTGAATGAATTATTGTGTAACGACAACTTAGGGGGATTGGGTTCTAGATTCTAAGCACCTCAAAAAATACTAGGGTTAAATTTTTTAGTGTAGCATTTTTTCATATTAGTCCACTTTAATCTAATGCGACAGTTACGTTTTTACTTTATGTTTTAAAATGTCACGTTTGGTGACAAATCTTATATGATAATAAGTTGGTTCAACAGCTATTTTTTAGATTTTTTGCGCTTCGCATGAGGAGCTGTCAGGAAATTTTAATTTGGGGACTCTCTGGGAATATCACGGTCAGCAGTTTGTCTTGTTGGTTATGTCTCAGTTGTGGTGAAGTATTTGTTCATATATTTGTTTTTATTAGAACTTTAAAGAGACTGATGTTGGTATTTGTACCTATATATTTGTACGTATTATGCTTTCTTGCTCCTATATCTTCGCGTAATAGTTTCATTTAGTCATTTTAAATTATTTGCATTCAAAACAGGCTTCAGACTCACAGTAGGTTGCAGCCGGAGCTATTTCAAGAAGTTTCCTCACCGCCGCTCGTCGACCCCGCAAGTCACCAACGCTCTTGCCCCCCTGCTGGTTCGTTTCTGCATTTCTTATTGATCGGTCACCGCGTCATGCGAGATCCTACACTCACATCTGCCATTCGTGATTCAGTATCTTTCTGTGCATTGACCCTTCTCAAATCAATTATGTGTCTGCATGAATACACTTTATTTAGATATTTTATTTAATGGGAATAAAAACGATTTGAAACAAAAAGAAGCCTTTTATAGTATTATTATATAACGAGAGTTTTTAGAAGTGAGGCGCGATCACAGGACTGCACAGTTGGTTTTAGATCCTATTTTTTCAATTACTCTATAAGGTCATGTGGTATATGGGTTGTGAATGATGTGTAATATTTAGGGTTCGTCTATAAGAGAGACCTAATAACTCTATAACTTGATATATATATAATAATATAATCCAATGAAATCAATAATTAATAATAATAATTAACATAATAAAACAAAAAACTATATTAATTTAATTAATATAATTAAATTAATATATATATAATGAATAATTAGCAAGATATAATGAATATCAGGATCTATTATGTATCTATATATTATATTCCATTCATTCATTAATTATTATAATGGTTATTATTATATTCATTATCTCATTTCATTTAGTTTATTTATTCAATATTATTATTTTATTATTATTATTCATTATTCATTATTACCTTATTTATATCTTAATTTTCTTCATTTTATTATTATTATTAATTATTCATTATTCCACTTAGAGAACGTCTCTTGGCTCCATCCATTTAGCTTCTGAAGACCATACGTGCTTATAAGTAGAGGTCCAAAATTAGTGAGGTTCCAATTGGTTCTATAGATTTCACCGTTAAATTTCATATCATGCGGACGTTACTATTGTAATATACCGCAACACACTTAGTAGCTATATCTACATTATAAAACTTTTTGGAAAAATGTTTTTACTCTTTATGTATTTTTAACAACACTAATAGAACATTTTGGACAGACCATTGTTTCTGTCCATTGAGGGGCGGGGGTGGGCGGGTTGGATTATTACCATCGACTCTTAGTGAAACCAATTTGATATATTGTATGGTATATACCCTTCGTTTGAGAAAAGGGTTTTCCATTGGAAATTATTACATTCTAATTTGTTAACAGGAGACATTACATTGATATACTTGGACATTCCTCGCAACACCTACCTGTGACAGTAGGTGTTCCACAATGGGCGTATCTAGGTCCTCTGTATTTTTATAATCTTCATCAGTGATATTTTAAAGGGAATCTACTTTGGTTCTGTATTTTGATTATCTGGTTGTTTGCTCTACTGACGCTGACTTTGATGATACCTTTAGCAGTTCAGAAAGCAACTTGAGATCTATTGAGACTTGGAGCAATTCTAATAACTTGTTATTAATCCAACAATTGAAATTCTGAATTCGCCCAGACCCTATTTATCTTTTGATCTAAAACTTGCCGGGATTGCTATAGAAAGAGTCAAATATTTTAACTATCTTGATCCTAATATTGCCTGTTTTTTGCACAGGTATATCACCCCCGTTAGCACCGCCCCGACCAACTTGGTTCGCTGGTTCCTAAAGTGTGAGCCCGATGGCTCGGAGGTGAAAACGCATTATGTAGAGTTCAACATTTAAAGACCCTACGAATGTTGGGTTTTTCCATTGTCTATCCTCATACTAATTTGCATAAACTTGTTCGGGGGACTCAAATACTAATTGTTTCAGTGATAGAAAGGTCTTTTTGTGCAGTAGTCGTTTATTTATTAATCCTGGTGCAATGAAGTGGGATGAGCTCTAATGTAGTGGCCTGTCAATAGTTGTGGGGAACGGTTTGCTTGCTGTAGTGGTGTCAATTATATGGAATATTTCATAATTATAAAACAGCTATTTATGCTGAGACTCGGGAAGTTTATGTTTGATGTTCAGAATAAACACACGATCTACATATATTATCTTACAAAAATAACGCTGAATGGTCCTAGTGAATTTAATTATTCTATTTTATTAATATTAATTAATTATTATTATTATTTATTATTAATTTATTGTATTACTATTATATTTACTTATTATTTAATTTCAGTTCAGGATTAATATTCTGTTTGTTAAGATTTTATATGATTTAATTAGGTAAGATTAAGGATTTGAACTCAATCAAGCGTCATATATTTGTATCACTTATTTTCTAATCACTTATGAGTGAGTTATTTAATTCTATTATGTTTATATTACTATAATTTTTATTTTATTTTTATTAATCCTAAATTGATTACTTCATTGAATGTACTTCATTGCGCGATTCATACTTCGATTGGCCCAGTTAATTATTATTATTATTAACTACTAAATTTACATTTACATTATTATTATTATTCATTCACCATTTATATTATTATTCAAATCTCCCACTAAATTCTACTAAGATTTAAAAAAACCTGTACTAATGAATTTACGAATTAACTTCTAATCTTACTTACTGTAATTTTACTACATTGCCTACTTCTTAGTAGAAAATAAATAATACGATAAATAATAATATCAAATTATAATATATAATAATTAAAACAATAATAATATTATAATTAAATATTATAAATATAATATAATAAGTAATTAAAATTAATAATAAAATAGTATTATAATAATAGAAAATCATAAATAAATAATTAAATAATAATATAATAATTAATAATAATTAATAATAATAATAGATATTAATCAAAATAAAATAATAATATATAATGATTAATAATATAATAAAATAATAATAAACAATTAACATATAACAATAACAAAACAATAAACAATTATCAATTAAATCATAATAATAAATAAATAAAATATGGATAATAATATCATAAATAATAATATAATAACAATACTAATAAATATTAAAATCTATTATATAAAACTATACTAAAAATGATAAATTTAGATATATTTTATATTAACTTTTATTTTTACGATTAAATTTAATAAGACAATTGTGGGCAAATTATATTAACAAAGTTAACAGATAAGTGAGCCCCAAGGTGATAATTCAAATTCCTAGTGCCGTGGTATAACTTAAAAGATTAAACATCTTTGATCGAGATAATAATTTGGTGTCCATATGGTCATGTTGTGAGAATTTAACTTTGTAGGATCATTATTGATTAAGTCAACTTTGTTCGATGGTGTTAACAATAGATGAGTAGATAGATAGAGGAAGAAGGAGGATAGATAGAAAGATAAGATAGATAGGAAGGGAAGATAGATAGCTAGATCGATAGATAGATAGATAGCTAGATAATAGCAATAGATAGATAGATAGATAAGATAGATAGATTGATTGATTGATTGAAGTTGATTGATTGATTGATTGATTGATCTAGATAAATTGATTTGATTGATTGATTGATTGAATTAAGAATTGATTGATTGATTGATTGATTGATTGTAGATAGATAGATGATAGATAGATAGATGGATAGCTAGATAGATAGAAATAAAGAATTAGTAGATAGATAGATCAGATAGATAGATAGATAGATAGATAGATGATAGATAGATAGATTGATAAGATAATTAGATAATAATATAATAATATATAATAATAATAATAATAATAATATAATAATAATAAATAATAATAATAATAATAAATAATAAAACAATAATAACTAATAATTAATATAATATTAATCAATATATAATAAAATCAAAAAGAAAAAAAATACTAAAAATAAAAGTTAGTATTATACTTTATGAGTGTGTCAATTAAATTAATGGACGATTGTGGCAAATTATATGTAACAAAGTTAACAGATAAATGAACCCAAGGTGATAGAGCGAGAGAAGGAGAGAGAGGGAGAGAGAGAGAGAGGGGAAGAGAGAGAAGAAAGAGAGATGAGAGAGAGAGAGAGAAGACGAAGAGAGGAGAAGAGAGGAGAAGAGAGAGAGAGAGGGTGAGAGAGAGAGAGAGGAAGAGTGTCGTGTGAGAAAGAGAGAGGGAGGAGAGTTAGTAGGAGGGAAAGAGAGACAGTAGGAGAAGAGAGATAAGATAGAGTGGTATAAGAGGTAAGAGAGGTAGAGTGAAGAGTAGTAGTAGTATTGTTTGTTATAAATATCACTCTTTATTATTTGAATTATAATTTTTATTTAGTTAAGAAATAAAATTTTATTATAACATTATTATTATTATTATTATTATTATTTATTATTATTATTATTAAATTTTAGACGCCCTGCGCGATGGGTAATAGTGTTGTGTTGAGGAGATTAGTGTGGAGGATGAGTGGGCGTGTGCTGAGGAGATGAGATTATATTTTATTATTGGGAGAGAAGTAAATACACGACGAAAAGAGATGAGAGAGAGGGAATAACACGCAGTAATATAGGGCACAGGGAGTGTTTTGTTGTGTGCTTAGGTGAAGCTGAAGTGAGATAAGAGAGAGGTGGTGGAGGTGGTGTGAGAGAAGAGACGAGTGAGAGAGAGAGGGAGCTGAAACAAGAGAGAGGAGAGGATATTTAGTGGTGAGTGTGTGTGTGTTGGGGAGCGAGAGAGGAGCCGAGAGTGGAAAATCGAGAAGTGAGCAGAGCACACACATCACAATAGCGTATGAGAGAGGGGTGAGAGACGAGAGAGAGGAGGTCAGTGTGTGAAAGAGAGAAAGAAGGGGAGAGAGGAGAGAAGAGAGAGAGAGGGAGGGAGGGGAGGGAAGGGAGTGTGAGAGAAGGGAGATATGAGAGAGGAGACAAAGGCACGAGAGAGGTAGTGTGAGAGAGAGTGGGATAGAGAGAGGTGAGACGGGTGTGAGTGTGAGAGAAAGTTTGCGGTGTCAAAAATCCGTTGTCAGCTGAGAGAGAGTCGAGAGAGAGTGGATGCTGCAGAGAGAAAAGAGGAGCAGGTGAGAGATATAGGAAGAGAAAAGAGTAGGAGAGGGAGTGTGTGTGGTGTGAGAGAAGAGAGCAGTGAGAGAGAGATGAATGAGTAGAGTGGGAGTGTGTGAGAGAGCAACGAGTTGACGAGAGGGAGGGAGAGGAGAGAGGGGTGTAGGTGTTGTGTGTGTTGTGTGTGTGGTG
>JABUQX010105672.1:0-7500 GCA_015478945.1 Trachelipus rathkii
AAATTTGAATAAGAATTAAGTGTCCTAATTAAAAGCAGATCAGTTTTTATTTTAATGGAAAACTTTATCTGAATACACATGATTGTCTTTCCAATTATATATCCCAAATTCTTTTGATCCCTTAAACCAGGCATTATTATTTCTAAGTAGTTAAAAACTAATAATTCTCTAATATAATTCATATATTTGGTGGTTGCACCATAATTAATTTCAAAATTACTTAATATTTCAACTATTTAATAAATACTTAGTTATAAAAAAATGATAAACATTTCCAAAATATTTATCTCTTTAACTATAAAATATTTCAGAAATACACAATAACATCCTATTTATTATTTGACATAAGTTTTACCCATACATTTGGCCACAATCCAACTTTAGATATATTGTTCCTTTAACTTTTTAAAGGCAACTTTTTTGAAAACAGTAGGTTAGGTTCAAGCCCACTACAAGCTGCACATCCATAAACATTTGGCTACTGTACTGAAGTATAATTATCATGGCTCTGAGAACCCATGTGTTCATACTGATTTTTTATTGTTAATAACTTTCACAGAAGCCTGCTGTATTATCAAAATTTATCCCCTCGATAATATTTCATCCTAACTTTAATTTCTGCTTCTCCATAAATTCTCTAGGCTGGAAACACCAGATCTGTGTTAGTGGAAGGAGTGAAAAACCCATATGGTCAAAATTTAATGTTTGATAAAATTTTTCCCTTTGTATTAGCATTAACTTTTAAATCATATGTTTTAAACAATTAGGCTCATAGTCTGCTGAATTTAAATCCAATTCCCAACTCAGTCCCAGAAGTTTTATAGGAGAAACTCCACTATAGCCAAGTTGATCACTGTGAATTAAAGAATTAAATAAATTTGAATTTGAAACCCACTCAGCTAAACTAAAATTTCCCTTCTGCAATATTTTTTTTGACTGGGTATAGATACTATTTAATTCTACTTCAGTATCCACAGACCCTATCAAATTATCTATATAAAAGGAATTTTTTAGAAACTGCAAAACTGGAGAATCAGGAAATGAATTAAGATGATATTTAATTGTCAGAGCCAATATACAGGGTGAACAAATGGCTCCAAATGGGACCACCTTATACCTATAAGTGATGATTCCTTTAGAGGGATCATTTGGCTCTTTATACCACAGAAATCTTAAGTGATTCCTATCATATTCTAATTTACCATACTTAAGAAAGCTTTTAATATCAACCAGCATATTTGGCCCAATCTAATAATCAAGACTTTTACATTCATCACTCAAAGGTATTAGGTTCCTGTACTAAACAATTCATTTAAACCAATTGGTTTTGGCCCTGAAACCAATTATATGTTACCAACTAATTTGGTTGTAATGAGTCTTCTATATTAACTTCCAGGGTTGGAATGAAGTGGTTATTATTTAAGAATATGGAACCCTGAGAAAACCTCTTCAAATGGTCTCGAAAACACCTATTATATTCATTCAAAATGGTCCTGATAGTTTCCAATTTACAAGTTTACCTAATTGAGCTTTTGGCTAGAAAATAATTATTTCTAAATATTTGGATGCGTTCTCCAGGGTAGTTTTTACATGATACTTTCATTTCTTTATACAATATAGCAGAGGTGGGCACTTCCGTTTAGTCCGTTAGTCCGCATCGCCCGGAGCGGACTACCAGAATTAGGCGCACCAGCGGAGGTGCGGAGTCGTCAGTAAATTTAGCGGATTTGCACGTGCGGATCAAAAAATGCTTTTGTTTCGCACCTTTTTGAAAAATGGAAGTATAGTTTACTTAATTAAGAAATTCTTTTATTATAATAAAGAAATATAATCTTTATCTTAAAGTTTATAAACTAATTATACTTTTAGTCTAAGACATTGTTTTTTAATAATTAAACTTCCAAAATAATCTCAACCTCCTTAAAACATATATAAATAAATAATAATGTAAATTGATTTTATAGACTGAATGTTATTACCCCTCATCTATAACTTAATTAATTATATTATTAATATAATAACTAGACAATATCTAAATCAATTCTGTGTAAAACCCAATATATATATATATATATATATATATATATATATATATATATATATATGTTATATATAAATAGTTAAATCTAATATATATATATATATATATATATATATATATATATATATATATATATATTTAGTTTTTTACACAGAACTGATTAATATATATATATATATATATATATATATATATATATATATATATATATATATTATATATATATGTATATATATATATATATATATATATATATATGTATATATATATATATATATATATATAAATTAATGAGCTGATATTGTATATTATAGCATCGACTCCCAAGGAGTCGAGGCTTTCGCGGATTTGCACCAAAGTTCACGAATAGACCTTCTTATGGGGTACAGGTGTCAAAATATTTAGAAGGAAAGAATGATTGTGTTATATCTTAATTAGCAATGGACTGCTGAAAGCGAACTAACACACCCCTCTCACCAAGGACATCTTTCCTTTCAGCATAGGGAAATTGTTGAACTTGTTCATAAAAATATAATACACCTCTCCCTAGCTCCTGCGTCAGGTGAGCATTATTTAGTATTGGTGGGATATTTTTGTGGAGGTAAGAGGTCACCTAATGCTTTTAATTTCTTGACACCAATTTTGAAAGGTAAATATGATCTCTTTGTCTTTGAACACACATTGAGAGGAAGGAAATTCTGAGATTTTGTAAATATTCATTCAAATTTTTCATATAATATTATAAATCAATTTTTTGTAAGGATATATATCATTTAGTATTTTATTATTAAATTTTTGTGAAGTCGCATATTATTATGGAGACGTGCGTGGAGGTGCGGACTTGCGATATGGAGGTTTGATTATTCGACAGCAAAGTGAGGGAGCGCTAGTTGACTGCTTCTCGGAGGTGCGGAGGTGCGCTAGCGACCACCCTTAAAATGAGCGGGTGCCCACCCCGGCAAAATGGTGGCTGCTAAATTTTTTTGATCATTACCTTCATTTTCTATTGTATTTACGGTATCTAAAATAATTAAATAGATTTCTGGAACCTTTAACAAAATCCAAACCATGATCTAGGTTTTCATTTAATAAATATAAATATTATATTATTTAGAGAAATATTAGGAGAGAATGACTCATTAAGCATTAAATAATAATTTTGAGGAATGTATTTTATGTTAGTGTTTTGATTGGCATTATTTGACTTATGTGAGGCCACAGCCTTTAGTCAAATATCAGAATTGATATATTTTTTGATATCACCAAACAAAGCAACACCTTCTGTCGTTTGCAGTGCTAAACCTTTATTTATTTTAATTGTACCCAACACAAATAAATCTAATAGATCTACTCCAAGTAAAATATCTATTTTGTCAATTAAGTCACCTTTTATTTCTTTATCTGCCAATACATAGGTAGTTTTTAAATTTTCAACAAGCTTTGAAAATCAGGAACATGACAGGAACCCTTATAGGGTTCATTTACTACAAGAGCTTGAATTTTGTGTTCTTTATCACTAATTTTTAAAGTTAAATCAGCATAGTTCCCATTTATTACAAATTGAGACACTGCAAAGAGAGATTTATTGAATTTTCGATCTCTTACATTTTAATAAGGATAATCATGCAAAATTTTTTCAAAAATATTGATTAGATAGAAACTATTTAAAAAGCACTCCATAATATTTTTAATATTGTCACTTGAACTTTAATTAAGGTAGGGGCTTACGGGTACTATTAAAACCCTAGTATGCGAATCGGTGGCCCCATATTAGTGTGTGCTCATATAAGAAGCCGCAGCACTGCCTCCATTCCATTTATACAATATGAACTTAAATATTAAATACATAAAACGTCTGTCCAAGGATATGACCTTAATATTAAACACATAAAATGTTTTACATGGGAGTTTATTTTCATAGCTCCGAACAATAGCAAAATTTATTTTTATTAAACTATTGGCATGGGCCATTAAATTTAATTATATTATGCGTCCGCTAAATTTAATTTTAAATTTAATTTTAAATATAGCACTTAAATATTAGTCGGCTTTGTCGGCATAGGCAAAAGTATATACACATTATACTAAGTACTAGCCTCCGCCATTTTTATTCAATCATATGATGGGCAAAACAGAATGCGCAATAATTTTATCACAGCTTTTAAATATAGATCTTGATTTATTACAAAAAATATTATTTATAAATATATTATTTATAATATATTTATACAAATGGTACTTCATATATATTTATAAATATTTGCGCAAGACAATTACGCACCAAGTGACATTACGTCATCGGCCTATGCGCAGTATTACTTAATCCTAGAACTATTTAGTATTTACACATTTATTTATTTATATTTTTTATATATATATTTAAAATATTAATGAGATAAATATTTATTTATCTAAAGGTTTTTAAAATTTTAAATCATCCAGCCTGAGGCTATTTACTCCATGCACTATGATGACGAAGAAGTTAAATTATAAGCTTAAGTTAATTTGAGAATGTTCAGATTAGGTTAACTTTTACCAATTAGCTCCTGGGTCTCGGCACCATTTATTACTTTTTTAAACTCAAAAGTTAACTCTATAAATGTATAGAATAACTTTAGGGTCCACTGAAACCTCAATTCAACCTCTAATAAACTAGAAATTAAATTATTACACCTATATTCTCAAAATCTAAAGGATGTTACAGCTTAGTAATAATAATCTATATTTATTTAAGGAACTTAAATTTAAAGACACCAAACAAATCAGTGAAATGTTATAAAAGAAAATAAGAGAATAGGAGCTTACCGTAATTTTATATACATCCGGATAAATCCTAAGGTGATGTTTGATGATTATAATTGACATAAAAGAAAGGAACGTTCTTCACCGTGCACGGGATAGAAAAAATCAGGCTGTGAATTAATGCAACCTTCTTCCATGAATTTTGCAACAAGACTTTCTATAATTGTGCAGGTCCATATACGTTCTTCTCATATGACTTCATCAAACCTCGGGATAGAAAGAATTGTTTCTTTGCTTTCTCTTTTGTCCCCCGCTCCCTCATCTCCTTTTCCTCCATAACAACTCACCAACCTCTTTGGTGTCCCAATTTTTCACAAATAGTGCCAATAATAATGAATAATTACAATAATAAATAATAATAATAATAATAATAATAATACATAGAAATTAATAATAATAATAAATGCATAAATCATTTTAATTTCTCTCAGATAGAAAAATATTAATAATAAACATAATAATTATATTGGTATTCATAACATCAAACCGCTATCAGCATTGACTTTGTAAATTCAAGAGAAACACTGAGAGAACAATTAAATATTATTAATCACTATAGGAATTATCACCATCCGCTATGTAGAATAGACTTAACGAGGTAGGAATGCTACACGTGAGTATGTAGATAATGAAGCCTGATATTTCTCGCCGAAACGACCCAATGGTGAGTGACTCCTGAACATTTTGGGGAGATTATCCACAAAATATATGCCCCATGAGATTTGCCTCCGAGATTTCGCTAGGCGAATTTCGCTTTGTCTACAGTGAAACGCGCCAGCCAAAAACGTTTTGTTCTCAAAGTTTGGTCCTCGTTCAATTATGTTTGTCAAAAGATCATTTGCAGTTCCGTTTGTGAAATTTGAAGATGTGACTACTTATTGTAAAGGTGCTAAATATCATGAATTTTTAACATAGACAAATTTGAACAGTGGAGCGTGCTCACAGTTTCAAATTCCATATTTGTAATTAATATTTTCTAGCATACGATTGGGAGGTTGAAGCAGGTATTCACTTGCACAACCCAATACTGAAAGACAGTAGAGTAGGTGAGAATAAACAAGACTATAGTAAACATTTTAATATGTATTTTGGGAAACAAAATTCCTTATCTTAAAGAATGCATAGTTAGCATAAGATAATTTGCTAATGAGACCATTTTATGTTCTTAAGAAAGCTTGTCATCATGATAACACCTAATAACTTGGCAGACGAGATAGCCGATTATAAATTATATCTTTGCTCTTACAATACAGTTGAACGGGTTTTTTTTTTACTTGTTGGTCATTAGGTTATTTGTTTTTTAGATTTAGGGAGAGTCTGTTTGCCTCACCCATGTTATAATGTTTTTAATTCATTATTTTACTTTGTCGTTAAGTGTGTTGATATTACGGTTCGATGTTAAGATTGGCAGTGTACCAGCATATTGAGAGTGTATTGAACTGTTACAATTTGAAAGTCATTTGTATATATATTGCGCCAGCGTCCAGTATAGAGCCTGAGGGACGTGGGAAATTGAATCAAGTGAGGATGATATTCCCCAAACGAACGCGTCAGCCTGGTTGATAAGATCGAAACCATTGTAGTGAACCATTAGTGATACCGGTTGTAATCAAATTTACTTAACAGTAGATTTAAAGCATCTGAATGCTTTCGAGAATTCCAATAGTAAAAAGCACTGTATAAGCTTATTTTAAGTTTAAAGTTTATAGTTTTTCTAGTAAGAACATCATGAGCATCCTCTGTGTTATGGTTTTTGGTGAAACCCAAATCAATTTTGTGAGAGAAGCCCATTTTCATGGTGTAATTAAAGGTGAGCATGGACCACTTTTCAAAGATTTTACCATTGTATTTAGACGAAACCTAAACAGAGCCTTCAGTTATGTGTCAGAGCTCTGGGAACAGGGCCAATCTTTTTACATTGCACTAGTTGACAATGATGTAATTCAATTGAGTTGTTATAAAGAGCCGGGCAAATATAGGTGAGATTTCAATGCTTGTATATTCAGTTCGAACACTCTGAGTCAGACTTGAATCATATGTTTACACACACAACGTCAGACGTTGATATTCTCGAATGCAAAGTTTCTGCCCTTCGTGTTGTCTTAAATAATCGGCAAAGACCCTCTCTGTTTCTGAAACTTCGGCTGCCGCGGTAGTAAAGTAGGAGTTCAATTCATTAACTATGCGTTGCTTGTTTGTAACCATTTACTCCAATTTAATCCACGTCGTTTATTGTGAATGCCTAAAATGTCGTTAATAATGCCCCATTGCGAACGTGGGTTGGATTGAGTCTGGTTGAACTTATCAGCAAAGAAACTAGCTTTGGATTTCCTTATTAGTTTCTTAAGTGTTGAGGAGTAATCTGTGTAAACATGCATCGGTATAGTACCCATCTTAGCACTTTTATGTAGATTGTGTTTTTGTCTAATTGAGGTTAATAATGCTTTTGTCAACCACTTATTCATTGTCTTCTTTTCTGAGATTGTTTTGTGTTTTATGGGGAAGCTTGTATCATACGTGTCGTATCTAATAGAGTTATGAATATTTCTTACTTTTATTCAGCCATAGATTATCGTTGTGGAAAATGGAGAAATTCTGTATTTTATTTTGTCGTAGAAATGCAAATGTTTGCTTAATCTTCTGATATTAAACCCATA
>JABUQX010105672.1:15000-17500 GCA_015478945.1 Trachelipus rathkii
AGAAGAGCCAAAAAGCATTCTATACACCTTCTGATAAACTTGAGGCTTCCACTAAATATATATTGAAACTGCTTTACAACGTAAATTTTCTTAGGGTCCCTTCATTGCTAAAACTTTTAAATATTTTAGTAGAATTTACTTATGATAGTACCATCAAATAATTGATAACTAAGAACTCTCCATCAAGGAGTAAGTGGGTGTGTTTATAAAATTCTATGTATGGATTGTGATATGTTTTATATTGGTCAGACCGGTAAGGACCTAAAGATCAGAATAAATCAGCATAAATATAGTGTCAGAACCGAACAGCATAATAACGCACTTTTCCAACATCTTTCTATGATGAACCATAGAATCAATTGGGTTTCGTCAAGTGAGATTATTAAATCATCTTCCATAATCTCAAGAAATATTATTGAATCCGCATTAATTAAAATCACTTTCGATACAAATGTAAATATTAGCCAAGGACTATATAGTTTGGATAATTTTTTAATCACTTTATTAAATAAATATGTCATTAGAGACAGAATTTAGCACTTTTATTTGTTCTGTGATATTTAACTGTGATAACTTTGTTTTAATTGCTTTTAGTGTTTTAATTTTTAATATTGATGGATTATTATTATTATTATTATTATTATTATTATTATTATTATTATTATTATTATTATTATTATTATTATTATTATTATTATTATTATTATTATTATTATTATTATTATTATTATTATTATTATTATTTTGTTCTATGATATTTATCTGTGAAAACTTTGTTTTAATTGCTTTTAGTATTTTAATTTTTAATCCTGATGGTTGATTATTATTATTATTATTATTATTATTATTATTATTATTATTATTATTATTATTATTATTATTATTATTATTATTATTATTATTATTATTATTATTATTTATTATTATTATTATTATTTTTTATTATTATTATTATTATTATTTTTATTATTATTATTATTATTACTGGTGTTATTTATGTTTTTGTTATTGATGTTATTGTTATTAAATGTATTCTCTTTTGTTATTTAAATTATTTTAATCTCATTTTTAATAATTTTATTATTATTTTTAATGCAGTTTTTTTACTTAATTATGAATTTCTTTTGAATTAAAAATTTGTTTTGGTTGGTTGTGACTTTTTGTGGGTCTTGATTTGTGACTTTTTGAAATAACAATAGTTTTAACCGAGTTTTAATCTAGCTCTGTTTCATGTAAAATTTCTTTGTTACATTTTGAAAATGTGTAGAAAAATACACGAAAGTGCTCGGTAGAATTCATTTTTTCATTTTCCTTGTGGTTTTTTTGTGCAGAAGTGTTTCTCGCGCAAAAGAGAATAGATTTTGATATATATATATATATATAATATATATATATATATATATATATATATATATTATATTATTATATATATATATTATATATATATATATATATATATATATATATATATATATATATATATATATATATATATATATATATATATATATATATATATCGAACTTTATAGTGCAGAAATGTCAACTTTAATGACTAAAGTTAGATAATAGCTTTAATTAAGCATTTGGATAATTCCATTATTATATAATTGTATTTAAACTTTGTTAAATATTTTAAAAATTCGCTCGTTCATTAATTTGCAATTTATCTAGTTAATGTTTCTATCGGCAAAAACTCGAAAAGCTGCTTAAACTTTGGTCAAGGTAATGCTTTTTGTCCTATCAAAATTTTTATTTTACTCACACACACACACACACACACACACACACACACACACACACACACACACACACACACACACACACACACACACACACACACAAACCACACACACACACAACACACACACACAACACACACACACCACACACACAACAACACACACCACACACACACCACACACACAACACACACACACACCACACACACACACACACACACACACACACACACACACACACACACACACACACACACACACACACACACACACACACACACCACACACACACACACACACACACACGGACATATTGTTTAAATTCGAATGCAGGACTAAAATTATATAAAAAATAAAGATTATAGAAGCTTGTCAAAAACTTTGTAAATGAAAAGGAAATAAACTGGACTTTAAAAATGAATTTTTAAACCTCAGTCATTTAAACTCTTATTTTGAACTTTCAGCCAAAACCTTTTTCACAGAATTTTTAGCGTGTCCAGACCAAACATAAACCCGGCTGCTGATTGATCTTATTCCATTTTTCAATGATTGTTTGCGGCGTTACAAATATGAATCAAATTTCTGTATACAGTATTTAAAATTCAGGTGTGCTATCGCTTTTGTGTGGCTTCCAGATTTAAAATACTACGTAATTGGATTTATAGGCGTAACGCCCCTCACAATTAGCGGCTGACTTTAGATTCAGTTGAAACGCACCCTTTAAATCTATAACTTTCTGGGAACACCACTTCATTAATA
>JABUQX010105672.1:25000-27500 GCA_015478945.1 Trachelipus rathkii
GATGAGGCCCTTGTATAGCACTCGAGCAACTGGGCAAGAGGAAAAAAAGTCTCGCAAGTCTAAACAGAACTCCCAGTTTCTTGAGGCCGCCCTAGCAACCGTTGTGATGTGAGGTTTTCCAAGAACAAAATTATTTTTGTTTAATGTTAGGCAAGGGATGTTATATTGTCACAGGCAGAGACGAGAGAACCGTCGAAATGAGATAGGAGAAGTTAAACAGGTTGTCTTGAGAGGGACGATTTGGCTACGAAGTTGAAGTTTCTAAAGAATTGAATTTCAGCAAGGGTTGAACGACCCCACCCGGAACATTCTTATCAGATCAGCGAGAATAGAATCGGAAGATTAAGACGAGAGCAATTCTAGAAGTAACAAGAAGGAGCAGAATTGAAATGAGTGAGAATTGAAGTCCGAGTCATCAGCATTGAGTGAATAGCGTTATGATGTGCAGGTGAGAAGAATTCATTAATGAAAAACCGAATAAAGTGGAGATAAGACAGAACCGCTGAGGAACAACCACTATTGACAGAAAGGAAGAAGAAGTCGCCCCATTAACAACAGCCAAATATTGAGCGATTTTGAAAGAAAACTAGACATAAGTAAGCAAGAGAAGAGGAAACCCAAAGGAGGGGGGTTGGAGGCAGTGGACGCGTGCCATACCCGGGTCAAAAGCTTTTGGCATATGTCAAGCGCCACCACGCAAGTTCCCCGTAAGTTCCTAAGAGCGAAAACTATAAATCAGTTAGATAGAAATGTATATCGCCAGTAGACCTCGAGCGCGAAAGCCGTACTGGCGAGTGGAAAGAACGTGAATGAGATTCCAGCTGGGTCCTAAGAAATGAGAGTTATATATATATAGTTATATATACTATATTATATATATATATATATATATTATTTAATATTATATATAATACTATCTATATATATATATATATATATATATTATATTATATATATATTTATATATATATTATATATATATATATTTTTATTAATAACAAAATTTTTAAAATAAAAATAATATATATACATATATATATATATATAGTACTATATATAATATATATATATATATATAATATATAATATATATATATATAATATATATTATATACATATATATATATATCTATATATATATATCATATATATATATATTATATATATATATATATATATATATATATATACATATATTATATATATATATATAATATATTAATAATAATATATAATATTTAAAATAAATAAAATAATAAAATATATATATATATACCTCTAATTATATATAATACATTATATATATCTTTATACCATATCACTTTATTTATATTATATATAACTAACTATACATATATATATATAATATATACATATTCTATATATATATATATTATATATATATATATATATATATATATATATTTATATATATATTATATATACATATATATTATATATATATTATAATATAGTATATATAATATATATACTATATATGATATATATATATATATAATATAATAGATATATATATATATATATATATATATATATATATGAGAAAAAAGTACATCCTTATAAGTTAGTCTTATATTTGAAAAAAAATAATTTTTAGGTGAAACCGTATATCGTGAACCACATTTGTACTATTACAGTAGAATTTAAATTTGTCGGCAATTTTCGTTATGGAACACTCGCAATTACATTTATCACAAATTTTTAGTTCTAAAATCAATTTAAAATGCTGTAAAAAAGCATGTGAAATACAAGTCGTAATCATGCCATCTACTAACCATAAACAGTCAATTAAATTCATCCATTTTTTAGTCGAAAAATTAAACAATACACTAAGAAGCAATTAATGAAAATGACTGCCATGGAAAATGGCGTCTGTTTATTAAAAATATCTAATAGATATCTCCATGGAGTTCAACCGACTATAATATATATATATATATATATATATATATATTATAATATATATTATATATATCTATATATATATAATTATATATATATTATATATATATATATATATATATATATATATATTATATATATATTATTAAATATTCGAATGTCTCAAATTTTTACTCAGACCGAAAGGCTGCAATTAGCATATTATATATATATATATATATAATATATGTATATATATATATATATATATATATATATATAATATTATATATATATATTATATATATACTATATATACTATATATATATATAGACCTGTTATGTTTTACGACTCCGTCAGTTTTGATTTTTTTTTTTTTTTTTTTTTTTTCATATATTTCGAGTTTATGATCCTAAAGTCAATTTAAGGTGTGACGGACATGATTCAAAAATATATAGGACTAGTACGTTTTACGACTGCGTCAGTTTTAAAATTTTTTTTTTTTTTTAACTAAAGAGACAAAGGGTAACACAAAGATTCAGGAGTCGGGGTCTCTTCGCTTCCCGGGGAACGATGGGTAGGACTATTTCCCCTCCC
>JABUQX010105674.1:15000-17500 GCA_015478945.1 Trachelipus rathkii
TCAAGATTTGATATATATATATATATATATTATATTATATATAATATATATATATATATATATTATATATATATATATATATATATATTATATATAATGATATAATATATATATATATACGTAATTATTATATATATTACTATTATATATATATATATATAGTAGTATATATATAATATATTAAAACACAAGAAATTAAAATAAAACTTGGCTAACGTTTTCGGAACATACGGTCTCTTTTCAAGCCTAAATAAAAAATAAAGGATATATAAAACACAAAAAACTAAAAACTTAAAATGTAGACTGCTCCCGGGAAAGTGATTAAACATGCTCCGTGAACATTCGACCAGTGAGTAGTGAATAGAAGTAAGATTTAAAAATGTTAAAACCTTTCCTCCAACACCTAAGGCAGCGCAAATATTTGGTTTGTTGTAAGGAGGTTTTAATTAATATTTATTTTTATTTCCGATACACGATTCCAAATTTAGCGTTTCTAATAGATATTATATATATATATATATATATATATATATATATATTATTTTATATAATAATATATATATGTATATATTATATATATATATATTATATATAATTAATATATATTATATATATATATAATATTGCTGGGGCCACATGGCATTCCGCTGGGGTGTTCCTGTGTTACAGGAGCAACCAACGAAAGTCAATCAACGCCGACATTGGGACAACGACTGTTGTGACAAATCTGCAGCAATGAGACGAAGAAAAATTCCACTCGCGCCAGAACTTGAACCATCGACAACAGCTTCGCCGTTATACAATGAGCAGGAGGCTCTACCACTAGTCCAATCCACCTCTCCAAAAAAAAGGCATCTCGGAACAGTTTTCAAGTCTCCTGTTTCGATATTACTGATTTGAAACTCGGTACTTGTTTAAATCCTTTGAAGTCTCCTGCCTCGATATCACTGCTTTGAAACTCGGTTCTTATTTAGTTTAATAAGTATAATTTTTTTAGCTATTAAAATAATACTAGTCCTCACAAGACATCATCTAAATAATGCTGCTCAAGTAACTTTATATGGGATGGAAATCAGAAGCTCAATATCGCATGGTTTCCATATTTTATTTTGCTCAAAGGATATTACCCTAGAATGTATATAATAAATATATTAAAGTCAAAGCAGAGAAGCCACGGTACTAAACCAACGAACAATCTTTGATTTGATTATACTGGCTGTTGGAGTTCTCCCTTGTAGAAAAGTGGACGTCTTTGAAGCTGAAACTCATACAATTCCATTACCATTGAAAGAAAATATCTGGGTAAAAATTATATGTATGTTCAAGTGTCAAAATATGATTATGCAACGAGAGATATTTTACTAGATATTAAAATAAAATATGTACTTGTGATCTTTTTTTGCAACGTCCAATAACTTACCATATAAAGGAAGATTGAATAACGTTATAGGAAAACTTACCTACCTTTGTGTCTCAAAGAGATTTTGCTGTTACCTTTTACACATAATTTCAACTTAAGTAATGATTAACTTGATTAGAGTATATAACTATACTCGTAATATCTACCTACGAGTATAATATCTACTTATCATAATATCTACCTCTAAATACATTTAATTCAGCACCTCATACCAATTTTGTTTTTTTCCTCTTTCTGTAATAATGGCAAGGTCTATTAACTCAGTATTTAAGTTATTAAACACGTATGTAAATTACTGAGTTGAGAGGCAGACAGATATATTTTTTGAATTCCAGGACATGTGGAAATAGCACTATGGAGTTATTATGGAAGTTGATGTTGTAGCAATGGTTTCTTGTGTTACGTTTACCTGCTACATAAAAGCATTCAAAAACTTACTTTAATATTTTAATAATGAGGAAATGCGTCTTATGGTAATACAATTCAAGCCGGAGTAGAGATTTTTTGTTATTTGTTAGGTCTCAGTCTAGTTAGCTTGGTCTAGTTAGTATGTATGAACAAGGTAGAAGGAAACAGTTTGAATAACTAGACTTAGAATGGGTGTCCATTATTTGCCGTCATTCACTCTTTCGAAATACTTTAATCGGATATCATAAATGTTCAACAAGACTTACTCTAAAACACTTTTATTATTTTTTCCTAATTTGGGTTATAAGGAAGAAATATTAGAATAAATTTATTTTAGCAATTCTTTGGATTTTAATTTGGAAATATTTATCCTTGCTTGGATCTTCTCTGAAACTTTACATGTTAATCTTAAGCTTTTTTGACTTTATTTAAAATCTTTTTATAATGTGTAGCAAAATAGAATTGATGTTTCAGTTTAGCTTTATTCGGTTGCAGACGCCATTGCTCTCGTCGGTTCTGTGACCGTTAAATTTTTATAAGTACGTAGGTAAGTAATTACCATAAGAATAAAATGGCAAGAGTAAAGTTGCCAAAAAAAAATTAGGGCAGATGTAACTTATTTTTAGTCTCTGCTAAATTAGTTCGAGACCTAATCCGGGTCCACAAAAAATT
>JABUQX010105674.1:27500-34874 GCA_015478945.1 Trachelipus rathkii
CTCTCTCTCTCTCTCTCTCTCTCTCTCTCTCTCTCTCTCTCTTTAACAATTTGTCACCAGCATGATAAAAATCTCACCCATTGGAATAGTTCAATATGTTATTAGGATATACTTATTAAAAAGTAATATAAAGTATTCTCATAAACAATGCCTAAGATTTCTTTCTTTGTGGGTTAATCAAATTTTAAAGCTGTTAGTCAACAGTAATTAAAGAACTAAAGAGGTTTATGAATCGTTTTTAGTTACTCGAAGTATAAATTAGTCTAATTGAAAGTTCTAAATTTTGTAATAAAAAAAAAAAAATAAAAAATAAAATAAAATAAAGGTTCTAAATTGTGTAAATCAACTTTAACAAAAATAATATTTTAATTGGTTTAAATAGTTTAACTAGTTTAACTAATTGGTTTAACTAGGTTTAATTAGATAGCTAATTTGCATTTACTCTCATAAATTAGTCTAAATAAACAAAAAAAAAAAAAAGAGAGAGAGAATACTTTAATTAATTGTCTAAATATTTGTTCTAGATTTTAAAAGAACATTAACAAAGAAATGATTTCAATTTCGTTTTGTTAGTTAATTAGAAAACTAGTTTCCATTTGTATTCGAATAAAATTAGAAAAATTAACGTTCTAAATTTTGTAAGACAATCTTAACAAAATTGAAAAGTAATAAAAAAATTTAATTCGTTCTCTAATATAAATATTCTAAATTTTGTAAGACAACAAAAATAAATCTTCAATTGGTTTAGCTACTTATTTAATTAGGTAGATAGTTTAAAATAGATATTTTATTTAAGTATATTTTGTTTCCCTTTATTTTTAATGGTCCATTTTGTTAACTAGACATATTTGCAAATGTAAGATATTAAAATAATTATTGTCATTAATTGCACTTCTTCTTCTTCTTCTTCTTCTTCTTCTTCTTCTTCTTCTTCTTCTTCTTCTTCTTCTTCTTCTTCTTCTTCTTCTTCTTCTTCTTCTTCTTCTTACTATTACTATTACTATTATTATTATTATTATTATTATTATTATTATTATTATTATTATTATTATTATTATTATTATTATTATTATTATTATTATTATTATTATTATTATTATTATTATTATTATAAATTTCAGGATTTTATGCTGATGTATCAACAAGGTGTCAAGTTTTTCGTGTATGTTCCGTTGATGCTGTTGGAAATTCTGATTTCATATCTTTCCTATGCCCTAATGGTACAATATTTAATCAAGAACACTTCACCTGCGAGTGGTGGAACCAGGTTGACTGCGCAACCGCTGAGTCTCATTATGTACTCAATGAAGCTATTGGAATAATTCCAGAAGGTGCACCTACTCCTCGACCGTCAAAATTTGAACCGGCACGTCCAGGATTTCCTTCAGATTTCGTTGGGGATAGAACTCCATTCCCTCGCCCAAGACCTCCACCTCCACAACCTCATATCCCTGCTCCACAACCACCTCGACCACAACCTTTCCAACCTCAACCTCCTCGACCTCAACCTCAACCTCCTCGACCTCGACCCCAGCCTCCTCAACCTCGTCCCCCAATAATTGAACCTCCCCGCCCCCAACCTCCAAGACCACTACCTCCTCAACCATCAGTTCCCGGATATACACCTGAAATTCCAAGGCCACAACCACCTAGACCTCAACCTCAACCACCTAGGCCCGTAATCCCTCAGCCTCAAACTCCCAGACCTCTACCCCCTCAGCCTCAACCACCTAGACCTCAAACACCTAGACCTCAAACACCTAGACCTCAAACACCTAGACCTCAAACACCTAGACCTCAAACACCTAGACCTCAAACACCTAGACCTCAAACACCTAGACCTCAAACACCTAGACCTCAACCACCTCAACCTTATCAGCCACAAACCCCAAGACCTCAACCACCAAGACCTCAACCGCCAAGACCCCAGCCACCTCAGCCTCAACCACCAAGGCCTCAGCCACCTCAACCTTATCAACCCCAAACACCAAGGCCTCAACCACCAAGACCTCAACCGCCAAGACCCCAGCCTCAACCACCAAGGCCTCAGCCACCTCAACCTTATCAACCCCAAACACCAAGGCCTCAACCACCAAGACCTCAGCCACCTCAACCCCTACCACCAAGGCCTCAGCCACCTCAACCTCAACCCCCAAGACCTCAACCTTATGAGCCTCAAACTCCAAGACCTCAGCCTCCAAGACCACAACCACCAAGGCCACAACCACCAAGGCCACAACCACCAAGGCCACAACCTCCAAGGCCACAACCCCCAAGACCCCAAACATCTGAAGAAGATGATGGCTATGATTACAGGCCCCCAACTCCTGTATCTCCCTCAGGTCTCTACGAAACTCCAGAATTTGGACGAAGAATATAAATGTCTTAGTAAAATAATTGAACATAGATTTTTTTATACATTCCATTGCCGTAATTTTGTATATAATATATTTTTATAACAATTTGTATATATATAATATAATATTACTATAATATATAGTATATTTTATATATTATTTTCTATATACTTATATATATATAATAATATATATATATTATATTATATATTATATATCTATAATATATATATCATATATATATCAAGTATAATATATTAGCCATATATATAATTATAATAAATCGTAAAAAACGTAATATTTTTGTTTAACTCACGTGTTATTTATCGTAGAAGGGCATATATATATATATATTATAATATAGTATATATAAATATATATATAATATATATATATAAACTATATATATATATTATATATCATATATATATATATATATATATATAAATATCTATATACTATATATACTATATATATATATAATATTTCTATATATAAAAAATGTTTGTATTGGAAAACGAATATAAAAAAAAATTACAATAAGAATTTAATTAACATAAATAAACAGAAAAATCGATAGTAATTGTTCTTCGTGCAATAGGAATGTAAAAATAAATATTAAAATCAGATAAAAAACTAAAATAAACAAATAAATAAATAAATCTAACATTTAATTTTCTATTTTTTATTGTATTTTTCCTTTTGTTAAAATGTATGTGTAAGAAGAATGTATGTCAGTGGCATGTATGTAAATGTAATGCTTATGTAGTATGTATGTATGTATGTTATGTGATGTATGTATGTAGATGTATGTATGTATGTATGATGAGGAAGTATCATATATATTATATATATACTAATATACTATATTATATATATATATAGTTATATATATTATATACTTATATATTAATTCTATATATAATATATTATATAATATATTAATATAATATATATATATACTATATTATAATATATATGTGTGTGTGGGGTGTCGTGTTGTCGTGTCCGTGTGTATGTATGTATAGTTTCCGCCAAGTGTTTGCATACAAGATTTAAAAATTTTAAAACAACACACAACCAACAACTCTTTACGATGGGAAGCCCTGGTTTGCATTTTGTTTTTTTTTTTTTTTTTTTTTTTTGATTTAGGAAATTTCATTTATAATAATTTTACCAAGTAGGAGTTTCGAGTGATATAACATATTATGCATGTATGATATATGTTTTGTATACTTACAGAAACATAATCCATGTATAAAAAAAACCAATGAAAAAAAAGACTTACTAACACTTAAAAATATTGATACTTATCGACTATAATTCATCTGTGAAGTCGATGGAGTTTTAATTATCTCAAAATAAAGAAAAAAAAATTTTACATATTTTATTTTATCAGTAATGAATTCCAAATATGGCTGACCATTCAGTAGATATTCTTTTATGAATAAAAAATTAAATTTCAAAAGATTAACTATAAAAATATACTTATACATATATATGATATACTATTATATATATATATATATATATAATTAATAATATATTATATAATATAATAATATACACATTAAGAATATACTTATAAATAATATATATATATATATAATTATAATTATATATATATATATCTATATATAATATATATATATTATACTATATATATATATATTATATAAATAGTATATTATATTAATATATATAATATATATTTATACTTATATATATATATACTATAATATATTAAATATACATTGTAATATGATAAATATTCCCAGGTGTGGCCGCTTCTTTTTCGTGAGCCGTGGTTGGTCCTGTACACTGACTCAAAAATAATACAATATATAATATATATAGTATATATATATATATATATTATACTATATATATATTCTATATACTATAAAATTTCATTTCATAAGTATCATATAAACTATATTATAATATATTATACCCACTGGTGGGCAATGGCCAGCACAAACATTCCCCTTGAGTTGCATGCTCGAGACCCAGAATCTTAAAAGTGAAATCAAAAAGCTGGGAAGTTCAACGTAACAGGAATTAAGTTGAAAAAAAAATAGATACGAAAGATTTACCAGTGTAAATACATGATAAAAATTGAGCATAGCATTCAAGTCTGGGGTTAGGACGAGTTTAAGGAGAGAGAGAAAGATAAGGACCAGAGACTGTGTGGTAACTACAACTACTCCTCAAAAGAATGAGGGCATACCTTGACTATGTCTGATAGCACCTCGTCCGTTTCAGAAGACGACCTGAAAGGAGCGAGCGTATAATCCATTATAGAATAGAGAGAGAGAGAAAGGAGTGAGAGAGACAGAGAGAGAGATGAACCACATGAATGGCGAGATCCCGGACGAGACAGAAGATTGAGAAAATGAAGAGAAGACGAGCAGAGAGAAAGCCGGATGAGTGAGAGGAGAGAGCGAGAGAAAGTAAAAGAACACTCCACAGAAGTGCAAGGATCGAGAGAAAAGAAGAGGGCAGACGAGGGAGAGAGAAGAGAGACGAGAAGAGAGAGAAGAAGAGAGAGAGAAATCGAGAAGATGATGAGATGAGATTGAGAGGAAAAAAAGAATGGAGAGACAGACGAGGAGAGAGGAAAAAGAGAGGAGACGAGACTTATAAACAGTAAAGAAGATAGAGAGAGAGAGAGACGAAGAGAGGAGAGAGATGAGAGAGAGAGAGCAGAGATAGAAGAGAGAGAGAGACGAGGAGACCGAGCGAGAGAGAGATGAGAGATTGAGAAGAAGCAGAGCAGAGAATGAGATAGGACGACAGCAGAGAAAAAAGAAGAAGAGAGAGAGAGAGGAGAGAGAGGAAGAGAGTTCAGCAAGCAGCCAGTATGGACAACAACGAGAAGAGAGAGAGAGAAGGAGAGAGAGGAAAAGAGAGAGAGGGTGAAGAGAGAGAAGAGGAGGAGAGAGAGGACGTGAGAGAGGGAGAGAGAAAGAGAAGAGAAGAGAGAGAGGTGAGAGAAAGAGAGAGAAAGAGAGAAATATAGTTAGATAGAGAAAGTGAAAGAGTATTCAGAAAGAGCAGTGTTCATTGTAAGAGAAGAGAGAGAGAGCGAGAGAGAGGGAGAGCGAGCGAGAGAGAGACGAGAGAGAAGAAGGAGAGAAGGGAGAGAGAGAGAGAAGAAGAGAGGGCAGAGAGAGAGAGGAAGAGGATAGAGAAAGAGAGAGAGTAGAGGAAAGAGAGAGAGAGAGGAGTTCAGAAGAGCAGTGTGTAATATGTAAGAGAGAGATGAGAGAGAGAGGAGAAGAGAGAGGAGAGAGAGAGAGAGAGAGAGACGAAAGAAGAGAGAGAGAGAGAGCAGAGAGAGAGAGAGGGAGAGAAGAGAGAGAAAGAGAAGAGAGAGAGAGAGGAGACAAGAGAGAGAGAGATGGAAGAGATAGAGAAAGACGAGAGAGAGAGAGAGAGGAGAGAGAGAGAGATGAGAGAGAAGAGAAGTGACATGCCATGTGTAATAGCAAATAGTTAAGAGAAGCGAATGCTAAGTCAGTTTAAGCGGCTTGAAAGAATTGCGCAGAGTTAGTTGAGCGTAGGAGATTAATAAGTTGAAATAAGTCCACCTCTTCTCTCTCTCTCTCATCTCTCTCTCTCTTCTCTCTCTCTCTCTCTCTCCCTTCCACTCTTTCTCGACTCTCTCTCTCTCTCTCTCTCTCTCTCTCTCTCTCTCTCTCTCTCTCTCGTCTTCTCCTGATCTCCACTTATCAAAGGAGAGCAAAGCAGTGTGGAAGCCATCCCCAAATATGTGATACATATACTCCATACAAGAGCGAACAATGTCCTTATAAAGCTCAAGCAACGATTGCGATGAGAAGTTCCGAAGGAGCCTCAGAACACCCAACCTCTTTGAAATTTGTTTAGAAAGAGAAGTAACGTAATCCTTATAATTAAGACCACAAGGACAGAAATCGCCAAGAATATTAAGAACCGAGAGAGGTTTGAGATGTGTGTGTTGTTTAAAGACTCTTATAGATGTGGTGAAAGATTATGTAGTATTAGATATGTCCGAGTAATATCACATATATGACTCTCTGCTGATTCATAAGCCCCGCTACGATATGCGTCGACTAGGTTCTGAGTACTCGTGATCCAGATCGTATCGCTCTGTAGTACTCTTTACTCATAACAGTTTCATTCCTATTAGTATTATTATTATTATTATTTCTGTCGATCTGCATCGTATTATATATTCATTATTACATTCTAGCCAGACTCCTTTTATATCTTCAATACTCTCCGATCCAGCTAGTTATTAAATTATTATATTATATTTTATTTATCGAGATTAATCAAAACCACTTTCACCTTCAACGTAAAAATTCAAGACTTTCAATTAATTAATTAATTATTCATTATTATTATTAAACTACTAATTTGAGCTTCTAAATTTTTAAAATTTGAGATACGAGAAAGATCAAAGGTCAGCTACTCCAAGGTCACCATTCTGGAATACGATAATTGCTGTTGAGTGGGTCGTCTCCTAAATTGGAAGGAATAACGAAGAGAAGGGTCATCGGCATAGGAAAGGATAGGAAACAAAATGATAGAGAGAAGGTTATTAATAAAAAAAATAGGAAAAAGAGTGGGGGGGATAGGACAGAACCTTGTGGAACACCACATTTATTATATTTAAAGGATGAACGTGGCCGTCTAAAACAGCTACGATAGAACGACCGGAAAGGAAATCAGTGAGAATTGCCACTGAGAGAAGGATAGCGATCAAAGTTTTGTGCCAGACTTTATCGAATGTTTTTGATTTATCAAGTCCCAGAACAAAAGATTTCACCGAAAAGCCGAATAGTAGAAGATCAAGAATCACAGAAAAGAGAAAGAAGAGAAAGATGAGAAAGAAGAGAAAGAATAACAGAGAAGAAAAAGAAGAGGAAGAGAAAGAAGATCACCATCACCAGCAGTTCGTTTCGAAAGCCATACTGGCGATCAGAGATTAGATTTATGAATCAAGATATTTCCAAATTTTCCTGTTAAG
>JABUQX010105675.1:0-14472 GCA_015478945.1 Trachelipus rathkii
CCTTCACTTAAACATAAATTAAACTTAAACTTAATTAAAATTAAACTTAAACTCAAACTTAAATTAAACTTAAACTTACAACTTAAACTTAAACTTAAACTAACTTAAATTTAACTTAAACTTAAACTGTGAAACTTAACTTAAACTGTAAACAAACTTAACATAAACTTAAAGATGAAACAAACTTAACGCTAAACTTAAACTTAACACTTAAACTTAAACCTTAGACTTAGACTTAAACTTAAACATTAATTAAAAACCTAAATTAAACCGTTTTGAATTAACCTAACAAAACTTAACCTAAACTTAAACTTAAACTTAAACCTAAACTTAAACTTAAACTTAAACTTAAACTTAAACTTTACCCTTAACTTAAACTTAAACTTAATCTTAAAAAACTTAAACTTAAACTTAAACGTTAAACTTAAACTTAAACTTAAACCTCTTAAACTAAATTTAAAACTTAGAACTTAAACTTAAACATCAGACTTTTCCATTTGTTCTGCTCCCGCTTTAAATTAAACTTAACTTAAACTTAAACTTAAACTTAAAGCTTAAGCACAAACTTAAAACTTAAACTTAAGCCTAAACTTAAACTTAAAGCTTAAAGCTTAAAACTTAACTTAAACTTAACTTAAACTTAAAACCTTAAACTTAATATTTCAACTTAAACTTAGACTTAAACTTAAACTTTAAACTTTACACATGTTTAAAGCTTAAACTTAAACTTAAAGAAAATTAAACTTAAGCTTAAACTTAAACCTAAACTAAAACTTAAACTTAATCTTAATTAAACTTATAATTAATTAAACTTAATTTTAACTAAAACTTCCATGTAAACCTAGTGGTATCATATCACTTAAACTTAAACTTAAACCTTAAATTAAATTCTTTAAACTTAAATTTAAAAAAAAAAAACCGTCCTTTTTTTTTTTTTTTTTAAAAAAACTTAAACTTAAACTTAAAAACTCTTAAAAATGTTGATGAAACAGTCTTAAATCTAACATTAACTTAATTAAACAAATTTAAATTTAAACTAAAACAACCTTAAACTTAAATAAGTTTAAAATTTAAACTTAAACTTAAAACTTAAAACTTATACTTAAACTTAAACTTAAACTTAAACCTAAACTTAAACTTAACTTAAACTCAAACTGAAACTTAATTAAACTTAAACTTAAACTTAAACTTAAACTTAAACTTAAACTTAAACTTAAATTTAAACCTAAACTTAAACTTAAACTTAAACTTAAACTTAAACTTAAACTTAAACTTAAACTTTAACTTAAACTTAAACTTAAACTTAAACTTAAATTAAATCTTAAACTTAAACCCCTGACTTAAATTAAACTATTGAACGTTAACCAAATTGTACATTGTTACATAAACAAAACTGCAATTTATTCAGCTTGATATTAGACAGAAATTAATGTTAATTCTAAAACTTAAACTTAAACTGAGGCTTACTTAACTCAAACTTTAAACTTAACTTAAACTTTAACGCTGCCACTGTACGGCCATTCTTGATGAATCCTAATATAAAGCAATCAATTTCACTTGAACTGCAAATTTAGACTAAGGTTGCCGAAGCTTAAACTTAAACCCTAACTTAACCTAACATAACCTAAACTTAATGGGTCAAACTTAAAATAAATTAAATCTTAAAAACTTAAACACTAACTTAAAAGAAATATAAATCTTAAACTTAAACTTAAACTTAAACTTAAACTTTAAACTGAAATTTCACTTATCTTAAACTTTAACTTAACTTAACTTAAACTTAAATTAAAACTTAAACTTAAACTTAAACTTAAACTTAAACTTAAACTTAAACTTAAACTTAAACTTAAACTTAAACTTAAACTTAAACTTAAACTTAAACTTAAACTTAAATTTAAACTTAAACTTAAACCTTAACTTAAACTTAAAAACATAAGCTTTATCCTTATATAAAAGTGCCAGTCGAAACTTAAAACTTAAACTTAAACTAAAACTTAAACTTAAACTTAAACTTAAACTTAAACTTAAACTTAAACTTAAACTAAACTTAAACTTAAACTTAAACTTAAACTTAACTTAAACTTAAACTTAAACTTAAACTTAAACTCAAACTTTAACTTAAACTTAAACTTAATATATAACTGGAAACTTACCTTAAACTTAAATCTTAAATTTAAATTTAACTTAACCTTAAACTTACAACTTAAACCTAAACTTAAAAACTTAAACTTAAACTTAAACCTCTTAAACTTAAACTTAAACTTAAACTCAAACTTAAACTTAAACTTAACTTAAAAAACTTAAACTTAAACTTAAACTTAAACTTAAACTTAAACCTAAACTTAAACTTTAAACTTAAACTTAAACTTAAACTTAAACTTAAACTAAACTTAAACTTTAAAACCTAAATTTAAATTGTAACAACTTATAACTTACAACTTTAACTTAACCTTAATTTAAAGAAATTAAACTTAAACTTAAAACTTAAACTTAACTTAACGTCTGCGGCTTAACTTAAACTTAAACTTTAACCTTAATACTTAACAAAACTTTAAACTTAAACTTAGAACTTAAACCTTAAACTTAAACTTAAACCTAAGCTTAAACTTAAACGCTCTCAAACTAAACTTAAATTAGAACTTAAACTTAAACTTAAACTTAAACTTAAACAGTTAAACTTAACTTAACTTAAACTTAAAACTTACACCTAAACTTAAACTTAAAACTTAAACTTAAACTTAAAATTAAACTTAAACTTAAAACTTAAACTTAAACTTAAACTTAAACTAATTTAAATTAAACTTAAACTTAAACTTAACACTTAAACCTTAAACTTAAACTTGTAATATTTTCAGATGTTCAAACTGTAAAACCTATACTTGTAAAAATTAACTTAACTTAAACTTAAACTAAACGTAATTAAACTAAACTTAAACCTCTTAAACTTAAACCTCTTCAACTTCAAAGCTCTTAAACTTAACCTTAAAACTTCTTAAACTTAAAACTTAAACTTAAACTTAAACTTAACTTAATTTAAACTTAAACTTAACTTAAACTTAAACTTAAACTTAACTTTAAACTTAAACTAAAACTTAAACTTAAACTTTTTATAATAAACTTAAACTAAACTTAAACTTAAACTTAAACTTAATACTTTTACTTGAACTTAAACTCAAACTTAAACTTACACTATCACTTAAACTTAAACTTAAACTTGAAAATAACAAATTTTAAACCTTTCAAAATTAAACTTAAACCTAAACCTAAAACTTAAACTTAAATTAAACTTAAAATTTAAACTTTTTATACTTAAACTTAAACTTAAGCTTAAACCTAAACTTAAATTAAACTGTAAGTTTCTTAACTAAAACTTAACTTAACTAAAACTTAAATTTAAACTTCAAACTTCAATTCAAACACAAAGTTAAACTTAAACCTAAACCAGTTTTATCAAATTATCAAAATTAAAGTGAAATAAGCTAATTTAAACTTGACTGAAAATGTAAGTTAACTTAAACTTAATTTAACCAAACTTAAACTTAAACTCTAAACTTAAATTTAAACTAAACTTAAACTTAAATTTAAACTTTAAACTTAAAAAACTTAAAAGAAACTTAAAACTTAAACTTAAAACTAAACTTAAGAGTCACAAACTTAAAATTAAACTTAAACCATAACTCTCTAATCTTTAAACTCAACCCAGATGTTAAACTTAAACTTAAACTTAACTTAAACTAAACTTAACTTAAACTTAAACCTTAAACTTAAACTTAAACTAAAACTTAAACTTACAACTTATACTTAAACTTAAACTTAAACTTAAACTTAAACTTAACTTAAACTTAAACTTAAACTTAAACTTAAACTTAAATTTAAACTTAAACTTAAAACTAAACTTAATCTTAAAACTTAAAATAAATTTAAACTTTAAACTTTAAACTTAACTTAAACTTTAAACTTAACTTAAACTTTAAACTTTAAACTTAACTTAAACTTTAAACTTAACTTAAACTTTAAACTTTAAACTTAACTTAAACTGTAAAATTAAAACTATACCAATACTTCACTAAACTTAAACTTAACGTTAAACTTAAATGTTAAACTGTAAACTAAAACCCTCTTAAAGTTACTTAAACGCTAATTAAATTTAAACTTAACTTAAACTTCTTAAAAATTTAAATTAAACTTAACATATTTTCTTCTTTTAAACTTTAAATTTTTTAACTTAATATTGACAAGCTTAAAACTTAATATTAACTGAAACGTTAACTTAAAACTATACTTAACTTCGAACTTAACTTAGAACTTAAACTAAACTTAAACTTTTGAAACTTAAACTTAATTTAAACCTACTTAACTTTAAACTTACTTAATTTAAACTTAGACTTAAACATAGACTTAAACTAATTTTAAACTTAAACTTAAACTTAAACTTAGACTTAAACATAAAGCTTAAAACATAGACTAAAACTTAACCTAGTTTTAAACTTAAACTTAAACCTAATCTTAAACCATATAACCTTAATATTTAAACTTAAACTTAAACTTTGTAACTTAAACTTAAATTGTAAAGAACTTAAACTTAACTGTAAACTAACTGTAAACTTAAACTTAAACTTAACTTAAAACTTAAAACTTAAAACTTAAAGCTTAAACTTAAATTTAAACTTTAAACTTAAACGCTTAACTTTAACTTAAAGCTTGAACATAAAGCGTTAAATCTTAAACGCTAAACTTAAACTCAAACTCAAACTTCATCTTAAGCTTAAAACTGGACCATAAACTTAAACCTAAACTCAAACTTAAAGATAATTAAACTTAAACATAACATTTAAAATTAATTTTAAACATAGATTTAAAACATAAACTTAAAACATAGACTTAAAACACAGACTTAAACATAGACTTAAACATAACTTAAAATTAAAATGAAACTTAAACTTAAACTCAAATAATTAGAACTTAAACTTAAACTTTAAACTTAAAACTTAAATCTTAACTTAAACATTTAAAGCTTAAACTTAAACTTAAACTTAAACTCAAACTTAAACTTAAATTAAAGCTTACACTTAAGACTGTAAACTTAAAGTTTAGACAAAAAGCTTACACAATTAAACTTTAACTTAAAACTATTTCTTAATATTTGAAACTTAAACTTAAGCTTAAATTTAAACTTAAACTTTAAAATCCTAAACTGAGACATAAAATTATCCATACACTGACACTTAATTCTTTATTCAAACTTAAATTTAAACAAAATTTAAATTTAAAACTAACACTTAAACTTAAACTTAAACTTAAACCTAAATTTAAACTTAAAACTTAAACAAACTTAAGCTTAATAAACTTAACTTAAACTTAAACTTAAAGTTAGTTAAACTTAAACTTAAACTTAACTTAAAACCTAACCTAAACTTAAACTCAAACATAAACTTAAACTTAAGACTTAAACTTAAGCCTAAACTTAAATTTAAAGCTTTAATACTTAAACCTTAAGCTTAAACATAAACCTTAAGCTTAAACTTAAACCTAAAGCTTAAAAGCTTAAAGCCTAAACTTAAATTTGATATTTTGGAAATTTTAATTAAAATAAACAAACTAAAATAAACTTAAATTAAACTAAAATTTAGCTTAAACTTAAACTAAACTTAAACTTAAACTTTAAACTTAAAGTTTAAACTTTAAACTTAAAGTTTAAACTTAAACTTAAAACTTAAACTTAAACTTAAACTTAAACTTAAACTTAAACTTAAACTTAAACTTAAACTTAAACTTAAACTTAAACTTAAACTTAAACTTAAACTTAAATTTAAACTTAAACTTAAACCTTAACTGAAAAATAAACTTAAACTTAAACCTAAATTGAAACTTAACTTAAACTTAAACTTTTAAACCTCCTAAACTTAATTCGTACGCTAAAACCTAAACTTAAATTTAAACCTAACCTAAACTTAAACTTAAACTTAAGACTTAAAACTTAAAACTTAAGACTTAACGCTTAAACCTAAACTTAAACTTGAACTTAAACTTAAACTTAAGCTTAAAACCTAAATATTTTGTTTTTTTTTTTTTTTTTTAACTATAATTTTAGCAAATTTTAAACTTAAACCTTTTAACTTAAACATTAAACCTAAACTTAAACTTAAACTTAAACTTAACCTAAACTTAAAATTAAACTTAAACTCAAACTTAAACTTAAACTTAAACTTAAACTCAAACTTAAACCTAAACTTAAACTTAAATTTCAACTTAAACTTAAACTTAAACTTAAACCTAAACTTAACTTAAAAGCTTAAGGCTTACAACTTAAACTTAAATTTTAAAGTTTTAAAATTTAATCTTAAACTTAAACTTAAAGTTAAAGCTACAACTTAAACTTATACTTAATACTTAAACCTTAAACTTAAACTTACAGTTAACTTAAACTTCACATAAACTTAAAGGCTTAAACTTAAAACTTAAACTTAAACTTAAACTTCAAACTTAAACTATAAACTTAAACTTAAACCTAAACCTAAACTCTTAAACTTAAACCTAAACTAAAAACTTAAACTTAAAGCTTGAACTTAGAGCTTAGACTTAAGCTTAAACATTAAACTTAAACTTAAACTTAAACTTAAACGTAAACTTAAACATGTTTAAAGCTTAAACTTAAACTTAAACCTAAACGATTTAAAACTTAAACTTAACTTAAACTTAAACCTAAACTTAACTTAAACCTATTTTTTCATAACATAAAGTTTTACAATTCAACTCTAGTAAAAACTTAAACTTAAGTGATTAAACTTAAACTTAAGCTTAAACTTAAACTTAAGCTTTAATTTAAAGCTTAAAGCTTAACTTAACTTAAACTAAAAACTTAAAACTTAAACTTAAACAACCCAAACTTAAACTTAAACTTAAACTTAAATAATAAACTTAAACTTACTTAAACTTAAACTTAAACTTAAAACTCAAAGCTTAAACTTAAACTTAAAGCTTAGCACTTAAACTTAAACACTTAAACTTCAACTTAACTTTAAACTTAAACTTAAACTTAACACTTAAAACCGTAATGCTATTAAACTTAAACTTAAACGCTAAGACTTTAAATTAAACTATTAAACTTAAACTTAAACTTAACACTTAAAGCTTAAGACTTCAACACTTAACTTAAGAACATAAACCGTATAAGCTTAAAACTTAAATTTAACAAAGCTTAAACTTAACTTAAACTTTAAACTTAAACTTAAACTTAAACTAAACTTAAAACCTTAAACTTAAACTTAAACTTAATCCTAAACTTAAACCAAAACTTAAACTTAAACTTAAATTAACTTAAACAACGGGGCTAACCTTTAAACTTAAACTTAAATTTAAAAACCTTAAGACTCAAACTTATACTTAAACTTAAATTTAAAACTTAAACTTAAACTTAAACTTAATACTTTTAGTGTTAGGTTCTGAACTATCTTCTTTCCTATAAAACTTAACATTTAAACCTTACCGCTTAACTTATAACCTAAACATAAATTTAAAGCTTAAACTTAAACTTAAACTTAAAAGCTTAAACTTAAACCCTAAACATAAATTTTAACTTGAACTTAAACTTAAACCTTAAACCTAAACTTAAACTTTAATTTAATAAAGTTAGGCTTAAACTTAAACTTAAACTTAAACTTTAATTTAAACTTAAATTTAAACTTAATACTTAAAAAATTAAATTTTAACTTAAACTGTAAACATAAAACTTAAACTTAAAAGCGCTAAACTAAACTCAAACTCAGCTCAACTTAAATTTAAACTTAAACTTAAACTTAAACCTAAACGATAACTTAAAAGTTAGGCTTAAACTTAAACTTAAACTTAAACTTAAATTTAAAATTAAACTTAAACCTTCATTTAAACATAAACATAAACACTAAAGCTTACACACCTAAAGCTTAAACTTAAACTTTAAACTTTAATTCAAATTAAACTTAAAATGAAACCTAAATTTCAAAGCTTAATAGCTTAAACTTAAAAACAATTATGAATTTCAAAAAAGTTAAAAAATTACTTACACTTAGACTTAAACTTAAACCTAAACTCAAAAAAGAAGAAAAAATATACGAAGATTAAAAATAATTCTACACATTAAACCCAAAATTTTAAAAACCACAGACTTACAACTAAGCTGAAACATAACTTAAACTTACTTTAAACATAAACTTAACAGCTTAAACTTAAACTTAAACTTAAACTTAGACTTAAACCTTAAGACTTAAAACTTAAACTTTAAACTTAAAGCTTTAAACTTAAAGCTTAAAGTCAAATTAAACTTAAAAAACTTAACTTAAACTTAACTTAACTTTAAACATGTTTAAAGCTTAAACTTAAACTTATGAACTTAAACTTAAATATAAACTATAAACTTTACTTAAACTTAAACTTAAACTTAACTTAAAACTTTAAACTTAAACTTAAACTTACTCTTAAACCTAATGCTTAAAATTTAAACTTATTCTTTAAAACATTATTTTTTTTTTTTTTTTTTTTTTTTTTTTTTTTTTTTTTTTTTTTTTTAATTTTTTTTTTTTTTTACTTAAAGAAAAATTTAATTTTAAACAAACATTTTTTTTTAAATTTTAAACTTAAACTTAAAACCCTAAGCATAAACATATAAACTTATAACCTATAACTTAAACTTACTTTAACTTAAACTTTAAAACACTTAAACTTAAACTTAAAACTTACTTAAATTTAAACTTAAACTTAAACCCATAACTGAAAAATAAACTTAAACTTAAACCTAAATTGAACTTAACTTAAACTTAAACTTTTAAACCTCCTAAACTTAAACTTAAACCTAAACCTAAACTTAAATTTAAACTTAAACTTAAACTTAAACTTAAACTTAAACTTAAACTTAAACTTAAACTTAAACTTAAACTTAAACTTGAACTTAAACTCAAATTCAAACTCAAACTTAAACTTACACTTACACTTAAACTTAAACTTAAAACTTAAACTTAAACTTAAACTTAAATTAAAACCGGGCTATAATTTAAACTTAAAGCTTAAACGCTTAACTTAAACATAACGCTTAAACTTAACTTAAACTAAACTTAAAACGCTTAAGGCTTAAACCTAAAGCTTAAACTTAAATTTGCAACTTAAACTTAAAACTTAACTTAAAACTTAAAGCTGAAACAAACTTAAACTTAACTTAAAGCCCTAAATTTAAACTTAACTTAAACTTTAAACTTTAAACTTAAACTTAAAGTTAAACGGTCTAAACTTAAACTTATTAGGCTTAAATTTTACTTAAACTTAAACTTAAACTTAAAATCAAACTTAAACTTAAACTTAAACTTAAAATGAAACTTAAACTTAAACTCAAACTTAAACTTAAATATAAACTTAAACTTACTTAAACTATTTACTTAAATTTTAAATCTTATTAACTCAAACTTAAACTTAAACTTAAACTTAAACTTAATACTTTTAGTGTTAGGTTCTGAACACACAACTAAAGCTTAAAAATTAAACTTAAACTTAAACTTAAAAACTTAAACTTAAACTTAAACTTAAACTTAAACCAATAAACTTCAACCTTAACTTAAACATAAACCTAAACTTAAACTTAAATTTAACAAACTTCAACTTAAACTTAAACTTAAACTTAAACTTAAACTAAACTTAAACTTAACCTTTAACTTAAACTTAAATTTAAACTTAAACTTAAACTTAAATTTGTTAAACTTAAAAAGTTTAAACTTAAACTTAAACTTAAACTTAAACTTAACTTAGACCTAAAACTTAAACTTATAACCTTAAATGCTTAAAATTTAAATTTAAAACTTACCCTTAACTTAAACCTAAAACATAAATTGTAAACTTAAACTTAAAACGCTAAACTTAAACTTAAACTTGAACTGAAGCTTAAATCTTAAACTTAAACTTAAACTTAAACTTAAAACTTAAACTTACCTTGTACTTTTACTGCTAACTTAAACTTAACTTAAACTTTACTCTTAAATTTAAACTTAAATTTAATACTTAAACTTAAACTTAAACTAAAACATAAACTTAAAATTAAACTTAAACCTTAAACTCAAACTCAAAACATAAACTTAAACTTAAACTTAAGCTTAAATTTAAAGTTTAAAGCTTAAACTTAAACTTAAAACTTAAACTTAAACTTAAATCTTAACTTAAACATAAACTGTCAGGCTAAAAACACCATAAACTTAACCTTAAACTTAAACTTATACTTAAACTTAAGCTTAAACTTAAATTAAAGTCAAACTTAAACTTAAGACTTAAACTCTTTAAACTTTAAACTTAACTTAAACTTAAACTTAACTTAAACTTAAACTTAACCTAAAGTTAAAAAACCTAAACTTAAACTTAACTTAAACATTTTTTTTTTTACTTAAACTCAAACTCTATTAATGTTAAAACTTAAAGCTTAAAACTTAAAGCTTAAACTTAAAGTCAAACTTAAATTTTAAGACTTAAAACTTAAACCTTCAGCTTAAACATAAGCTTAAACTCATAAACTTAAACTAAACTGTAAACTTAAAGCTTAAACCTAAACTTAAACGTTAAACTAAAACTTAAACTTAAACTTAAACTTAACCTAAAGCTTAAACTTAACTTAAACTTAAACCTTAAATTATACCTTAAATTTAAAAACAATTTTTTATAGCTAAACTTAAACCTTGCAAGCTTAACATAAAGGCTGTAAACTTAAACTTAAACCTAAACTTTAAACTTAAACTTTAAACCTAAACTTAAACTTAATAAACTTAAAGCTTAAACCTCAACAAATTTAAACTTAACTTAAAGCGGCTTAACTTAAACATAAAACTTAAACTTAAATTTTAAGAACTTACAGCTTAAACGCTGTCAGCGTTAAAGCATAAAACAGAACATAAAAGCTTAAACCTAAAAGCTTAAACTTAAACTATAAACTTAAAGTCAAACTTAATAGCTTAAACTTAACTTAAACTTAAACTTAAACTTAAACTTAAACTTAAACTTAAACTTAAACTTAAACTTAAACTTAACCTAAAGTTAAACTTAAACTTAAACTTAAACTTAAACTCAAACTTAAAACTAAAACTTAACTTAAACTTAGCTTAAACTTAACTTAAAACTTAAACCTTAAGCTTAAACCTTAAGGCTTAAAACTTTAAGACTTAAACTAAACCTAAACTTAAATTTTAAACGCTAAACTTAACTTAAACTTAAATTTAAACTTAAACTTAAAACGCTTAACTGAAAGAATAAACTTAAACTTAATACCTAAAATTTAACAACTTACAAGCAAACTTAACCTAATTTAAAGCTTAAGCTTAAACTTAAACATAAAACTTAAATTTTAAACTTAAACTTAAACAATCTTTTAAACTTAAAGTTAAGCTTAAACTTAAACTTAAACTTAAATTAAACTTAAACTTAAACTTAAAGTCAAACCTAAATTTAAGTTTAAAATTTAAACTTAAACTTAAACGCTTAACTTAAACATAAGACCTAAACGTTAAACTTTAAAACGCTAAACTTAAGCTTAAAGCTTAAGCTAAAACTAAACTTAAGGCTTAAACTTTAATACTTGAACTTAGACTTGGAATGATCACTGAAACAAAAAGTTAGAACTTAAACTTAAGAGTTAACTTAAAACTTAACTTTTTAACTTAACTTAACCTTAACTACTTAACTTAACTTCTTAAAACTTTAACTTAAACTTAGTGCTTAAACTTAAACCTAATTTAAAACTTAAACTTAAACCTAAACCAATATACTTAAACTTAAACTTAAACTTGAAATTAACTTGAAACTTGAAACTTAAAACTTAAAACTTAAACTTAACTTAAACTTAAGACTTAAACCTAAACTTAAATTTAACTTAAACTTAAAATTAACCTTAACTTAAACATAAACCTAAACTTAAACTTAAACCTAAACTTAAGCTTAAGACTTAAATTTAAACTTAAGCTTTAACTTAAACTTAAACTTGAAGTTAAACTTAACTTTAAACTTAAACTTAAACTTAAACTTAAATTTAAACTTAAACTTAAACTTAAACTTAAACTTAAACTTAAACTTAAACTTAAACTTAAACTTAAACTTAAACTTAAACTTAAACTTAAACTTACTTAAACTTAACTTAAACTTAAACTTAAACTTAAACTTAAACTTAAACTTAAACTTAAACTTAAATATAAACTTAAACTTACTTAAACTTAAACTTAAACTTAAACTCAAACTTAAACTTAAACTTACACTAAAACTTAAACTTAAACTTAAACTTAAACTTAAACTTAAACTTAAACTTAAACTTAAACTTAAACCTAGGGTTTTTGCTTAAAATTTAACAAACTTATTTCTTAATTATTCTTTAAGAGGTTTTTAATATTAGGATTAACTTTTTTAAACTTAACTTAAACTTAAACTTAAATCTTAAACTTAAACTTAAACTTAAACTTAAACTTAAACTTAAACTTAAACTTAAACTTAAACAAACTTAACCTTTAACTTAAACTTAAATTTAAACTTAAACTCAAACTTAAACTTAAACTTAAATTTAAACTTAAACTTAAACTTAAACTTAAACTTAAACTTAAACTTAAACTTAAACTTAAACTTAAACTTAAACTTAAATTTAAACTTACCCTTAACTTAAACCTAAACATAAATTTAAACTTAAACTTAAACTTAAACTTAACACTTAAACTTAATACTTGAACTTGAACTTAAACATAATACCTTAAACTTAAACGCTAAAACTAAAGCTTAAAACTTAAAGCTTAAAACTTAAAGCTTAAACTTAAACTTAAACTTAAACTTAAATTTAAACTAAACTTTTAGAACTTAAACTTAAACTTAAACTTAAACTTAAACCTAAACGATAACTTAAATAAACTTAACCTAACCTAAACTTAACTTAAACTTATAACTTAAACATAATTTAAACCTTAAATTTAATATAAAGCTTAAAGCTTAAAGCTTAACTTAAATTTAAAAATTAAACTTAACCTTCATTTAAACATAACTTAAAGCTTAACTTAACTAAACTTAAACTAAACTTAAACTTAATCGTCAAAATTAAACTTAAAACTTAAAGCTATAAACTCAAACTTAGAACTTAAAGCTTAAAACTTACTCTAAACTTAAACTTCAGAACTTAAACTCAAACTTAAACTTAACACTAACTTAAACTTAAACTTAAAAAACTTAAACTTAACTTAACTTAAACATTAAACTTAAAATCTTAAACTTTAACTTAAACTTAAACCTTAACTTAAATACAAACTTAAACTTAAACTTAAACTTAAACTTAACTTAAACTTAATAACTTCAAATCTTAAGCTTAAACATAGAAACCACATGAAGAAACTTAAACTTAAATTCCAAGCAAATCTTAAAATTAAAGCTTACAAACTTAAAGCTTAAACTTAAACTTAAACTTAAACTTAAACTTAAACTTAAATTTAATCTTAAACTTAAACTTAAACTGAAACTTAAACTTAAACTTAAACTTAAACAAACCTAACCTTTAACCTAAACTTAAATTTAAACTTAAACTCAAACTTAAACTTAAACTTAAATTTAAACTTAAACTTAAACTTAAACTTAAACTTAAATTTAACCTAATTTAAACTTAAACTTAAACTTAAACTTAAACTTAAACTTAAACTCAAACTTAAACTTAAACTTAAACTTAAACTTAAACTTAAACTTAAACCTTAAACTTAAACTTGAACTGAACTTAAACTGTAAACTTAAACGCTAAACCTAAACTTAAACTTAAACTTAAACCTAAACTTAAACTTAAACTTAAACTTAAACTTAAATTTAAACTTAAATTTAAACTTAAACTTAAACTTAAACTTTAACTTAAACTTAAACATAAACTTAAACTTAAACCTAAACTTAAACTCAAACTCAAACTTAAATTTAAACTTAAACTTAAACTTAAACTTAAACTTAAACCTAAACTTAAACTTAAACTTAAACTTAAACTTAAACTTAAATTTAAACTTAAACTTAAACCTTCATTTAAACATAAACTTAAACTTAAACTTAAACCTAAACTTAAACTTAAACTTAAACTTAATGTCAAAATTAAACTTAAACTTAAACTTAAACTCAAACTTAAACTTAAACTTAAACTTAAACTTAAACTTAAACTTCAAAACCTAAACTTAAACTTAGACACTTAACTGAAACTTAAACTTAACCTTAAAGCTTAAACACACACTCTCACACCCTTTTCACTTAAAGGAGAATAAGGATAAAGTTATTCGTAAGCTTAAACCTAAATTTAAGTCCTTAAACTTAAAAGCTTAAACTTAAACCTAATAGCTTAAAGCCTAAAACTTAAACTTAAAACTTAAATACTTAAACTCAATACTTAAACTTAAACTTACAAGCTTACATCTTAAACTTTAGAACTTAAAACCTAAACTATACTTAAAGACCTAAAGCTTAAAACCTTAAACTTTA
>JABUQX010105676.1:0-10000 GCA_015478945.1 Trachelipus rathkii
ACGAGAGATAGAGTGACGGTCTAGAACTTCGATTCTTTATTCGCTGGAAATTTTCTGTAGACTCCGATAGCAAAGCTGAAAATCTCAAGTAGACGGGTGATTGGGTTTTTCCCTTCCCAAGTTGGTCCTATAACCAAGTCAAGCAGCAATCAAAGCAATACACGGAGAAATGGTTGCAATTCCACACTACTCAACTATATTGGCAGTTTTCATAAGGTACGGTATTTAGCTAATAAGGAAACAAGTGGAAATCATTAAATACTCTCGAAACCATATTCAAAATATATAATTTCCTGCTCAGGAAGCGGCAAAGGTCGGGAAAGATTTTTTCAAAGAAAGTGGCTTGGTGATATTAAGTGGTTAGCTTACTCTGATAAAAACGATGGGGTTTATTAATTCAAAATTATACATTGTTTTTGTAGAGAAAGAAAATAGGTAAGAAACAGCCACGAGTTGGGTGGTTTTTGTCTGCGAGATCGTAATTTCAAACTTAAAGAAGAAAGGCCATTGAGTCTTTCAAAAAAACAACGAGGCAACTAATATCACAAAGAATCGGTAGAAAAGAGATTTGCTGTAGAAAAGCAGGTTCAAGAAAAATCGGATTGACATTCAGAAGAAAAGGGAGGCCAAAGACAGTAGAGAAAGCGGCTTATTCCAATTGCTGAAACAATTTGATTCTGTGGTAAGCAAAATATATCATTAACGTGGAAATCAGGCCCCTCAGGTCGAATCGAACTCTTTTGGCCTGTGGAAAACGATGGCAATTTTCTGAGTCTTTTAAAAATATCGTGCTAATGCTGGAGATCATTTTCTTTTCAGTAAGCACTTTAAAACTAGTGGCTAGAAATGCTATGTATATCAGAGTTCCCACAGCCAAAATGCTCTAATATCAGTCTTTTGCCCATCTCATGATCACCGTAAATTGTGCAAAGCATAAATATAAAGTAAAGTTTTAACTGTTCCTTAGCCGATGAGACGAAACGCGATGTGTCCCAGGAGGAACAATTTTCGTTGTGTGTGTGTGATGTTACGTTGATATTGATACTCTTACAGTCAAAGAAGATTTTTTTGTGTTTCGTCTCAGTAAATGATTTGAAGGGAAATAATGTTGCAAAATTAATTGAAGAAAAAGGAACTGAACTTGGTTGGGATATGAATAATCCAAGAGGATAGGGGTATGACGGTGCAGCAGCAATAGTGAGTGGTGAGTTCAAGGGTGTTCAGAGAGTAATAAATAAAAAATGTCAAGACAAGCTATTTATACTCACTGCTTTTTTGCATTGCTTAAATTTATGCCTCACGTCACAGACCTTCTAGAAAGTTCAAAATATTTCGTAAGTGCAATTGGAAATACATATCAGATTGTTGTAACATTTTTTTCACTAAAAGTGTCCTAAGAGGCGACCAGAAAGATTTTGAAGAAAAAAATAAAGAACTTATTCCTAGGGTAGCAGAAGACGATTAGATAAAAGATTTGGCGACTCGCTTGGTGCGAATCGGCACGAACACGAGTTATTAATTTAACAGAGATGATAAACCTGATATAATAGGCAGCTTTAGAACAAATAAAATGTGAAAGTTGGAGATCAGTCCAAAAAAGCTACCTTAATTCTAAACAATGTTTATAGCGCATCTTTTCTGGTTTCTTTTTGTTTTAAACAGACTATTAAGTTTTACACAAACAATCTTTCAAAACGATTGCAGACACACGTTAATTGATTTTGTGAGTGCATATAATGAAGTGAATCTAGTTAATAACTAAACTTGAAGCCATCAGAGATCCTATCTAGAGAACAATGCAACATTAGACATATAGATGTTTTTGAGAAGATGTGTAGCCCATCTAAATCGGAGCTGGGTATTGGAATTTGCTGAACCAAGAATTAACTAAATTTAAAAATACAGACGCCCAACTTTCGCTACTTTCTGCCGCACAAACTTATTATTCGCACATCCATTTTATGGCGCATTCTTCGAGGTGATTTAATCCACGAGCATTAGGCTAGAGGTTTGTTTAAATCATGGGAAGAAATTATATCTTTCGTTTGCATCTTTGTCACAACTGCGAACAGGTGTAAATGTGCCATATGAGAAGATTAAAGATGTAACATTTTACGAGGAAGATCATGAAAGGCCCAATTGGATTAGTAAAAGCAGAATGGGATTTACGAATGTTGAAATGGCATCACAGCACGCAGATCGTCAAAAACAGCAATAGGCGAAACTAGTTTCTTTGTTGCGAAGTCACATTTACAATATTTTGACATCTTGTTGCAGAATACTGTGCAATTTTACCCAGGTGTGCTATTAGCGTGCTTAAGTAGAAGATGCTTTTTTCAACCATTGAATGACTTCTTTGAAAACCCTACTTGAGACATACTATTGGAGGTGAAAGACTTACTGGACTTGCCTTCCTCTAAATACATCGAAATTTGACATAAACAACTGAAAGATGTTATCTCGGCCTTTGCTCGCACTCTCATGTCCATCGATAAATTAACAATCAGGTAAGATGATTTTTAGAATTGGTATGTAGATTTTTTCCATTTATTATATATATTAATATATATATATAAATAGTATATTATATATATATAATATATATAATATATTATATATATATATATATATATTATATAATATAATATATATTATATATATTATATATATATAATATATATATATATATATATATATATATATATATATATATATAATTATACTGCACCATCACGGCAGATCCTTTTCACAAAGGAAGGACCCGAAGTATCTACCCAAACTCGGTCCTTAACTCAATCACTTGAGGTGGCACAGACGCAGATGCGTAGACCGTCAGAACGCAGGTTTTAATGGCTGCAAAAAGATTAAATAATACAGTAGGAAAAATTGATGGGCGGCAAATAATTCTGGCTGGAACAAAGCGATCTTATAAGATCGGGACAACACAACGTACGAGAGAGGAAACTTGGAGTTGCCAATTTCCACGCCTAAGTTTTCTTGTGGTTCATGGACCCTAGTGAATACAAGAGCGCCGCATATGGTGTAATGCGAGGGGTTAATTTTCATTAAGTACACGCCTACCTGCAATGTAGTACCACACAGGAAGTAATAAAGCGCCGTCCGCACGGATGCAGCTGGGTTCAACTGAGAGTTTGAAAGTGTAAAACATTGATGGAATAAGTCTTTTAGACGTGAGAGTAGCCAGTCAAAAAGAACGGTGAAACCGAATCACCAAATGTTAGTTGCAGGCAGTACTTTCATATAAGGGCGATAAGCCCTTGTATGCGTTCGACGAACTGTGCTAAAAAAAAAAATAACGTTTGCAACCAGAAAAGCACTCACACGATTATGATACACCTTATTTGTCCTTGTTTGGAGTTTATATTATTATACGTATAATATATATGATATATATATATATATATACTAATATATATAGGTATATATATATATATCATATATATATATATATATATATAATATATATATATATATAGTATGTGTGTGTGTGTGGTGTGTGTTGTGTCTGGTAAAACTATGTGCTGGAAGAATCGAACATAGCTGGTTACGACTCTGGTCTGAAGTTGGTTTGTGCATTTTAAATCGTGTTTTTTTGAAATAGTTAGTGAACATAAATTTCAAAAAGCCGCCCACCACACAATACACATAACAGAGAGAGAGAGAGAGACGAGAGAGAGAAGAGAGAGAGAGAGAGAGAGAGAGAGGAGAGAGAGAGAGAGAGAGAGAGAGAGTGTATAATTTACAGAATTGAGACTGAGTTCCAACGTCAAGTTCCCAAACAGTTGAGCATCATTTAATTGAATTTGGCAAGTTTTTAACCTCCGCTCTCCAATTTTTCATTTCCCCTTAAGAATGATATTATATATATATATTATATATATATATATATATATATATATTATAGGTATATATAATATATAATATATAATATATATATATATATATATATATAATATTATATAAATATCATTATATAATATATATATAATATAATATATATATTTATATATATATATATATAAGCTAAGTAGCTAGTATAATATAATATATATACTATATATATATATATTATATATATATATATAATATATATATATATATTGCAGCCGATACTGAAATCTCTTAGTCCCATATCGATACCGATACAAGTACCCTTTAACAAGTTTTTTTCAAAACCTGATAGCCTGAAATTTTTGAGCACCGATACGCACGAATTACCGATACTTTTATAGTATATAGGATATAGTGATATGAGAGTAGTAGTAGTAGTATTAGTATGAAGTAGCCTATCCACTACTCACAGGTATAAAAGTAGGTAGTAGGTAGTAGATATATAGTAGGGTGAGGTATAGTATGATATAGTATATATATATATGATTATAGTATAAGTATAAGACTCACTATAGTAGTAGTATATTATATATAAGTATAGAGCAGTATAGTATAGTATCTTAGGGGTATAATTGGAAGTATATATATGTGATCAGTAGTAATATATGATATATATTATATTTATTCATAGTTTATATATGTAATAGGTATATGTAGGTATATAGTATATATAAGGCTATTGTGGCATTAGGAGCCTTGTACTAGTGAGCTAGTAGGGTATATATATGATATATATATATATAGTTATTTGTAGTAGTATATAATAGTATATAAGTGTAGTAGTATTTAGGGTGTACTGAGAACGAATGAGCCGAGAGAATGTGCCGGCTCGGAATCTCTGGAATTTGCTAATGAACTTTCACCTTCAGCAGGCTATAAGAGAGAGCGATGAGTAAGAGAGAATTAAAGGTCGTTGAGATAAATAGAGATATCGCAAGTCAGTAGGAGGTGATAAAAGTGGAGGTGATAGCTATGCGAGATGAGAGTATGAGGGCGGGCGGTAGCCGTGAGGAGAGTAGTGGGAGATAGTAGTGGTGTAAAGTGAGTGATATGTAGTGAATAGAGGTGAGGTATTAGGAAGTGAGTATATATAGTTCGGTGTAGTAGGTGAGGAGGATAGGGTGAGTAGTATGACGTAGTAGGTGAGTATGCACGTATAGTGATTGAGAGGGAGGAGTTAGTGGTGAGTAGAGAGAGTATTCTCTGTGGATGGTAATGATGTTATGCGGAGTGTGGTGCACGATAGATAATGACCGCACAGAGAGAGTGTGTGTGTGCGAGAAGAGTGGCCGGATCGAGTGTGTGAGAAGAGAGAGTTTATGTGTGTGAGTGTGTGATTAGATGAATAGGTGTGGCAGGAGGTAGAACGTGTGTGTGAGATACGAGTGTGAGAAATAAGTGGCGCGCGGACAGAGAGGAAGGAGATGAGAGAGCTGTGAGTGAGTGCGAGAATGTGAGCAGTGGTGAGAGTGAGCGAGTGCGGACGTGTGCATGAGCAGTGAGTGAAAAATCACCGAGAAGAGAGAAGTGAGTTCGTGGAGAAGGTGCAGAGGAATTTTGATAGAGTGGAAGGTTGGACAGAGATGCGCTGTGAGTGTATAGAACAGCGGAGCGAAGCTGCGGCGCAGATTATGTGAGAGATTTGCGGAGAGCCGTGAAACAAGGTGAGCGTTCTGTGAGGAGAGATTGTGTGTGCGCCGCGAGAGAGGAGAGAGTGGCGAGTGAGTCGAGAGTAGCGCCAAGAGTGCGAGAGAGTGCAGAGTCATAGTGCGAGAAGTTATTATGAGAGTGAGAATATGTGTGTGTGATGTGCGAGAGATTGATGGTGAGAGGTGAGTCCATGTCAGACGAGTGTGCGAGCGGTGAAGACAGTAAGAGCGTGCGTGATAGTGTCGCGTGTCGGCGAGGAGCGCAGAGATAGATAGAGGAGCGTTGATTTCGTGAGTGGAGAAGATAGGTGAGCATGTGTATTGTGTATGTGTGTGTGGAGTGAGAGATGTGAGAGAGTGTGGTGTGGTCGCCAAATAACAGTAAATTGAGAATGCAGCGTATTCAACACTAAGGCTGATCAGATATCATTAGTGTGACACGATGAAGAGAGTGAGTGAGACGTGAACGTAGAGCTAGACTAAAGTAGTGTGCGAAACCTCATTTATTCTTATTACTCACTGCTACAGTTTGAAAGAGTGTGAGCGTGAGTGTGACTGTCTTAACATGTGTGCGGATGAGTATGAGTGAATTATAGCGCGTAGTAGTAGTGAGGAGCGTAGTGAGTGAGCGGAAGTGAGGTGGGATGTGAGTAGAGTGAAGTGAGTGGAGGTATGTTAGTGAGGTGAGTGAAGTGGGTGGGTGGTAAATAGAGTGGAGGGTGAGGTGCGGTGAGTGAAAGATGGGTGAGGGTGGGTGAGTAGGAGTGAGAGCGTAAGTGAGGTGGTGGAGTGAGGGTGAGTGAGAGTGAGTGAGTGCGAAGTGAGGTGTAGTGAGTGAGTGATGGGTAAGTGAGTGAGGAAGTGAGAGTGAGTGAGTGGTGTGTGAGAGTTGTTGTGTGAGTGTTGTAGATTTGAGATGATGTGAGTGTTAGTGCCTGATGTTTTGAGTAAGTGTGTGTTGAAGAGCACTAGTTATGTGAAGTGCGAGATATAGTACCTGTGGTAGTATGTAATTACAACGTGTGCGTGGTGAGTGAGTGAGCAGCGAGGAGGCTCACGAGCGCGAGTGTGATGAGTGTGTGTGTAGTTAGAGAGAGTGAGTGTGTGCTGTGTGAGTGTGAGTTAGAGAGAATGAGAAAGTCATGAGAGAGTTGACAGTATTGTGAAGTGGAGATGTAGCGAGTGTGGAGAATAGTTTCCTGTTCCGGGCCGGTGAACGGTGGAGCGCGGAGACGCGGGGGTGAGAAGAAGTGTTAGAAGATGTCCGTGTGCGCTGAGTGGCTCAGTAGCGAGCCGAGCAGCGGCGTCGTGTGAGTGAGTGAGTGAGTTATATATATAGTAATTATATAGGTGATATATAGTATAGGTGAGTATCAGTGAGAGTGAGTGAGCGGGAGAGGAAGGTGAGTGAGGGAGGTGAGTATTGAGGGGTAGCGACGGATAGTGAGGTGGCGATAGGTGAGTGGTGATATGAGGTGAGGGTGAAGGTTGTGAGATTAGGGTTGGTGTGAGAGTAGTAGATAGGAGCGAGGTGAGTGAGAGTAGGTTTAGAGAGTATAGAGTGAGATAGTGAGGTATGAGTTGGGGGAGGGAGTGGCGGAATAGAGGAGTGTGAGGTTAGTAGTATAGGTGAGTGAGGGAGTGAGGGCTTGGGGTAGTGAGTAATGAGCGGAGTGAGCTAGTGAGGGTGAGAGTGAGTGAGTTATGGTAAGATAGTATAGAGGTAGTAGGTGATGAGTAGTGAGAGTGGAGTGAGTTAGCCCAGTTAGAGTGGTGAGGTGAGATAGGTAGGAGGGTGGTGTGAGTGGAGGTGAGTTGGCGAGGTAGTGAGTAGGTGAGGGTGAGTTATATAGGTGAGTGAGTGAGTGAGGTATAGTAGAGCGCGGTGAGAGTATGAGAGTGAGTAGGAGTGAGTGTGAGTATATGATATAGGTAGGGGTCTATGAGCGTATATATAGAGGTGAGAGGACGAGGGGTGAGAGTGTGTGTGTTGGCGAGCGGGTCAGCGCGACTGCAGCGGGCCAAGTGAGGTGCTAGTGTTCAAAGAGTGTAATGAGAGTGGGTGTGGGTTAGGTGGCCCATCACACGAGATTTTCCGAACTAAAACACGTAGAGTGTAGCGCAGATTGAGGAGGCGAGTATTACGCGATCTGTGTGAATCGAGATCTGAGGGTCAGAGCGTGAGGTGAAATATGTCGAGCTGCGGCGAGTAACTTGGAGGAGAGTGAAGGAGAGTTGCGCAGAGGCAGAACGAGAGTAGGCAGGAAAGAAGGAAGCACGTGCGGAGCGAGACAAGGGTCTGGAGTTTGGCAATATCTATAACAAGGAACACACTCATGTGGGCAGACACAGCAGCCCTTGTGTTACGAGGGTGGTCGTAAAGGTGGTGATACGCGAGTGATAAGTTCCTCGAGCACCTGCCGCTTATAGAAAAGAGATAAAAGCACCAACGTCGTGAGTGAAAGTTCAGAACAAGTTTTATAAAGCCTTTTGGCTTTGACTCGCAACCCTATCCAAAAGCCGGGTGAAACGCAGAGCCTCCCCAAATATGAAGGAGAGTTTCATAGCAAGGGCTGGGAGAGGCTCTTTTAGGTGAACTGGGTAAACTGAGAAGAGGAAGAAAGTCTCGCAGATCTAACAAAACTGCGCCAGTTGGTCTTTGAGGCCGCCGACACAACCGTTTGTGAGTGAGGTTGTCCAAGAGCATTGTTTTGTGTTTATTGTTATAGCAGACAAGAAGAGGATGATGTGGAGGTATTGATCAACAGAGAGACACGGAGGAGAACCGTCGAGTAAAAGATAGGAAAGTTAGAAGTTGTCCTTAGTGAGGAAGATATGTAGAATTAGGGAGTTTAAATGAATTTGTAGGATTATTACCAGGTCGTGAAGACGAACCCGCACCCGGAAATTCTATCCAGTCACTAGATATAAAAGGAAAATATTAAGATGAGGGCAATTCTAGAGTATTAAAGAAAGGGAGTAGAGAATTGAAATGAAGTTGAAGAAATGAAAGGGTTGAGGTCATACGGTTTCATATGAAGTGGATTTAAGAGTTAGTTGTGCAGGTGAGAAGAATCAATTACTGAAGAGTAAGGAATAAAAGCAGATAAGCAGAACCCGAGAAGAACACCACTATTGAACAAAAAAATGAAGTCGCCCCACTCAAGGTTTAACAGCGCCGAATTGAGTGTTGTTATGAAGATAACTAGACATAACTAAGGCGAGGAGAGATAGGAGGAAACTACCAAAGGAGGGGAGCTGAGAGAGCAAACGACGCGTTACCTATCCAGGTCACACCACTGCTCTTGGATTTTCAAAACGCCACCAATAGGGCAAGTCTCCCCGTAGTTCCTAAGGGGCGGAAAACCATAAATCAGAAGATATGAAAGTATAGTATGCTAGGTAGTTAAAAAAGGGACCTCGAGACGCCGAAAGGCATCGTACATTGGCGAAAACTGCACAGGAATAAGAACGATGGAAGTGAGATTCCAAGTGAGTCATGGCTAGGGAGAAATGGAGGTGACGAGGTAAGGTTTTCAAGATCATCTTAGATAGAATGAAACAGAGCGAGAGCTATAGGGCGATGTTAGAAAAGCTATCAGCACGCTGGCTTCCTTTTTTTCTGAGATTGGCTTGGACACATGTGCGTGCTTCGCAACACTGAGGGAAAGTTTTAGTATTGAGACATAGAGAATATAGTCGAACGAGGGGCGGGGTCAGCGCGGGAGCACACTCGCGCTCAAAACTCGGGAGGAACGCCATCCCGCTTTCCTAACGTTCATAGATTTCAGGAGCCCATGCACCTGGTCAAATGTAATCACAGGGTGGAATCACAAAGCAAAGGACATAGACACCTGAGAGGAGGAAGGATAGAGGAATGCAAGATCAACCAGGGTTGATTTAGTGGTAATACTAGGTAATGGCCTGAAGGAAGACAGCTTTCAGCCTTTTCAGTGGGAAATCAACAGAACGAATAAAGGGAGGAGGAAAGGCAGGGGATTTACAGAAGGGGAGAGATGTTTTTGGCAAGGAGGCCAGAAAGACTTTGGGTCGAGTAGACACCATATATATAGATATATATATATTATATTATATTATATAATATATATATTAATATATATATTATATATATATATATATTATATATATAGGCTATGATAGATATGTTACATATAATAACTTAGATAGTTTTTTAAGTCATATGAATAATTGAAATCGAATTTAAATAAAAGCGAAATAGAACTGGCGTTTAGATATAAAGGTAACAGCAAAATTGTGGCTATTACAGGTAGCAATGGCGAAACTACAACTCACAAAATTGCCGATAACACGATACGTTCAAAATCGACAGATACGCAGCGATACCGATACTTCGAAAAATCGACCGATACCGCCGATACCGATATCGAGGCATCACTAAAAATATATATATATATTAT
>JABUQX010105676.1:15000-22500 GCA_015478945.1 Trachelipus rathkii
ATATTGGTATCAAAATATATGTTTATATAAGGTCATGAGGCACTCGAATATGGGGTTGTAAGTTCGTTAAGGGTGTTTGGGGACCCCCATAGAGGGGGGGAACCCCAGAAGAAATGCACGGAGAGCAAAACAGAAGAAGATGGAGGAAGTCTCATGTGTCGGAGCAAATGAGTCATAGCCTGCACCGGTGCTGAGTTAGTAAACATTCGTTTGCTATTTTATTTTAAAAGTTTCATTTTACATTTAATTTTTTGTTTTCAATCTAAATTTTTTTTAATTTATTTTCAAATTTTTATTATTTTTTATTTATTTTTAATTTATTTTGTTTTATTTGCTTAAAACATTTTGTTTTAACTAAATTTTTATGCTTTTCATGTTTATAACGTAAAAAATTTACGTTTTTACGCACCCTAAAGCACTAAATCAGTAAATCAAACCACCCACCCCTACCTCCCACCCTTCGTGATCTATTGATCTATTGATTCAACTCATATTTTGTATCAACAAAATTTTTATGCTTTTCATGTTTATAACGTAAAAAAAATACGTTTTTACGCACCCTAAAACAGTAAATCAGTAAATCAAACTACCCACCCTTCGTGTTCTATTGATCTATTGATAGAAGACATAAAATTATTACCACTAGAACTTAGAAAAAACTCTATATATATATATATATATATATATATATATATATATATATATATATATATATATATATATATATATATATATATATATATATATATATTACTTTCTATTTATATATATATATTAGGGATGTACCGATAGTATCGGTATCGGTAGTATCGGCCATTTTTGATGGTATCGGTATCGGTATCGGTTAAAATGGCCGATACTTCTTACTTTTTGGGTGAAAAATTATGAGAAACTTTTAGATTCAATAATAAATCTAGTTCGATATAGATAGCTAGTACCAAGTTATGTTTTTTTTCCCTCGATTTCCTTTTTAACTTAGATTTTTAGCGTTTCTCCAACTTGGTCTTTAGCGTAAAATTTACCTATTTGGACAGCCATTATTATAATTTATACAAATTTATCTACTTTTTTAGTTGATCAATAGTATTTTTTTTTTTTTTTTTTTGTGAGAGCGTGTGAGTGCGTGAGTGTTTTTAAACTTTCTGGATTATTCATATTTTAGATATTTGCTGTAAATAGGGTTTTATCGTTTTAAAATTTAGGTTTTAGCATACGAATAAATTTTCCTCATTTCTCCTTTGGTTTTTGTTTATTTATTTTTGTCTGCTTTTTGTTTTTTTGTTTTTGTGATTGTGTGTGCGCGTGCGTGTGCGTGTGCGTGTACGTGTGCGTGTGCGTGTGCATGTCCGTGTGCGTGTGCGTGTATGATAGCAGATTTGCACAAGCGTTTCTTTTGACTTTACCAACATCAATGGCTTGCACTCTAACTCTGCATCCATGGAATACTACCTCTCTAACTCTAAACCTAATTTTATGCTCTTGTCTGAGACCCAGATAGCTAAGAATTCATCCTTCAACTCGTTTAATATATCCAACTATAACTTATTTTATAATTTCCGTTTGAAGGGTGGAGTAATATTGCCTATGTAAATATATTCAATAACTTCAAGAGAATCTCGAATCTCCTAACTTCGATGTTCTGTGGCTTAAAATCTTTCTTCCTTCTACTACAATATTCTTATGCTTCTGCTGCTGTTCTCCTAACAGAACAGATTTTCATGCCTTTTTTGATTACCTTACACTACTTCTCACGAGACTGTTATATCTTCTCATCCAAATACTGAGGTCCACTATTTAGGGATTTCAATGTACACAAAACTGAATTGGTGGGTTCCTGTACTGATTTAGTTGGGAGGAAGCCAGTCATTCAGTATTCTCAACGATCTGGGCAACTAATTAAATAACCTACACACAGATTCCAGGATCCGTCCCAACCGGTCTTGAAAACACTTGACCTATGTTTCACCACTATTCCTTCTCTCTATAAATACACCACCTTCGCTATCTAATTGATATTTACAACCTTATATCACTTGTTTGTGCTATATAACATCTCCATCTGCCTGCTTTGCGTTTCTGGCACTTTGATCCGGGCCGATTGGGGGGCATTGGGTTGTTTCTACGCTAACTATAATTGAAGTGACTGATTTGACTCTTAAGACGCTTCAGATTCTGCCGATAAAGTGGGAACTGTAATTGTTAATGGGATGAGCAGGTTCATTCCTTCTTGGACTAAATCTTTTTCTCCTCAAAATCCATGGTTCGATCGTGCTTGTTCCCTGGCCATTCAGGCTAGAGACAATGCTTATCGGGTGTAGAAAAATTCTCGTTCTCCTATCCCTCTTCCAATTTTCATTTAGCTAGAAATCGTTGCAGGATACTCTTTTCGACGAGCAAAACGGACTTTCATTAAACGAAAATGCGCTGACCTTTACAGTTCTCACTACTGACAAATCTCTGGCCTCTTGCCAAAAAACATCTCTCTAACAACTTTTGTAAATCATCATTTCCTCCTCTTATTCGCTCTGATGATTCTGTTGTTAATACTTCCAACTAAAAAGGCCAATCATCTCTTTGACCTCCTATTTTCCTCTATTCAACCCTGGATGATTCTGGTATTCCTCTTCCTCTCGCCTTCTCCTCTCAGGTGTCCTATGCCTTTACTTGTCATTTCATTTGATCGGATGCATGGGCTTCTGAAATCTGTGAACGTTAGGAAGGTGGGTGGCCCGGATGGCATTCCCGAGTTTTGAGAGAGTGTGCTTCCGTGCTGACCCTATTCAGCTATATTCTCTATGCCTCAACACTAGCACTTTCCCTCAGTGTTGGGCTACCATAATCAACCTATTCTGAAAAAAATGATGCTGCTCTGATCCTTCTAACTATCGCTATAGCTCTCACTTGTATTCTCTCTAAGTCTTTGAAACCTTTCTCAACTCTCACTTTTAGATCATCTGGAATCTCTTTCCCTTCTTTCTGATTACCAGTACGGCTTTCGGTGTGAGATCTACTGGCGATATACTTCCTATTTAACAGATTTATGGTTTTACCGCCCTTAGGAACTACGGGAAGACTTGGCGTGGCGCTTGACATATCCAAGCATTGACCGGGTATGGCACACGTCACTGCTCTCAAGCTCCCTCCTTTGGGTTTCCTTCTTCTCTTTGCTTCTTATGTCTGGCTTTCTTTCAAATCGCTCAATGTTGGCTGTTGTTGATGGGCGACTTCTTCTTTTCTGGCCAATAGTGGTGTTCCTCAGGGATCTGTCTCTCCTACTTTATTCTTGCTTTTCATCAATGATCTTCTCATCTGCACATCTAACTCATATGCCGATGACTCGAGCCTTCATTCTTCAACTCATATAAATTCTGCTCCCTCTTTTTACTTCTAGAATTATCTCTCATCTTAATCTTTCCAACTCTATTCTCTCTGATCTGGATAAAATTTCACGGTGGGGTCGACTCAAGCTTGTGAAATTTAATTCTTTAAAACCCCAACTACAAATCTCTCTCTCTCTAAGACACTTAACTTTTCTATCTTTTTCGACTCATCTCTCCTGTTGACAATATAAGCATCCTTGGCCTTAACATAAACAAAAAAATGTTTTAAAAATCACAGTGGTTGCTAGGGCGGCCTCAAAGGAAACTGGGGTTCTGTTTAGACTGTGCGAGACTTTTTCCCTCTTCTCAGTTACTCCGCTATACAAGGGGTCTCATCCGCCCTTATGGAGTACTGCTCTCGTATCTCTGGGGAAGGGGGCTCTAGTTTCACTCGACCCTTTGGACAGGGTCGATTCAAAGGCCAAAAGGCTCCTATAAACTGTCCTGTACTTTCTAGTTCACTTGTCCCTATCGTTGCGGCGCGATGTTGGTGCTCTATCTCTTTTCTATAGGTACAGCGGCAAGTGCTCGAAGGAACTATCCACTCGCGTACCACTACCTTTACGACGCCCTGTAGCACGAGGGGTGCTGTGTCGGCACATGAGTTTGTGTTGATGTTAGTAACTCCAGACTGGTTCGCTGCGGTGCTTCTTTCTTTCCTACCCACCTCTGTTCTGTGGAATTCTCTTGCATCATCTGTGTTTCCTACTCAATTTAATTTCTTCACTTTAAACCATAAAGTCTGTATATCTGCATAATTTGCGTGTGTAGGATTTTGAGGCGTTGCTTTCCCACTCCTTAGACAGGGGTTCTGCCGTGAGCGGCAGTGACAACTGTAAAAAAATAAATAAATAAATTAGTTATAAGGAATTCCTAAAGCTAGCTGAAACCCCACAAAAATGGCACCTTCGACGGTGAACCACTTCTAGAATGCATTAAAATAGCATAACCCGAGGAGCTTGCTCGCTTGACAAAAAAAAAAAAAAAAAAAAAGACTCACAAGTGGAGCACTTATCAGCAACCCCTGGCAGCAGCACTGATAGTGACGATGGTGACTTTTCAGCAAATAAACCTACTGAAGATGAGGATTTGGATGTGTTAGACTTTGGTAAGTTCATGGCCGAAATTACATTGACATCTCATTCACCTTTAAAGGAATCACACCAGGAACCTCATCGTAAAAACTGAAGAGACCTTGATCATCAATTATGAAATGACTCAATTGCAGTCTGTGAAAAGAGAGATGAATCCAGAAAACCTTCGGAGGTCTTCACTACAAAGAAAGATATTTAATATGGTGGCGTGAAAATGAGGCCAGTTTTTCATTATTATCAGTGCTTGCAGGCAAATAATTATCGCACCATCTTAAATGGTGAGAGAAGGCGTCTTATCTAATGTAAGTGAGGTATTAAACACCCCAAAAAGGAACAGTCTTTCGCCAGATACTAGTGAAAGAATGTTTTTGCAATTTAATGAATTTTTGATTTGATATTAGATGATATCTATCTTAAAGGAGTATTTTATTATGTCATGTTTGAGTAATAGCGTTTTTATTTTAACTTTTCGGCTGATTAATTGAGGTCTCTTCTTTCTTTATTTTTATTCTATTGTAGCTAGTTAAAGAGTCTTCTTGTAAATTGTAATCATGTTAAAACATAAGCTAGTAGCTAAACTTTGTTAATACTTACTTGAAAATGAAAATGGAATATTTTTTGAATAAACACAAGTGTATATACTATATTTGCCAATTATTATTAAATAAAGGCACTATTTTAATTTATAAAATGAATATATTTGGGCACAAATATGAAATATAAATTAATAAGTATTGTTTGTACAGAGAATGCAATCCTGAGTTGCCTAGCAGTACACAAATATTCTATCTTATACCTTACTAGCTTCTTATATGTATTCAAAACATGAAGGTATCGGTATCGGCACCTAAAAAAATTAGTGTATCAGTATCAGTATCAGCCTCTTTTCTGGTATCAGTACATCCCTAATATATATATATATATATATATATATATATATATATATATATATATATATATATATATATATATATATATATATATATATATATATATATATACATATATATATCTATATATATACAAATGTATATATATATATATCTCTATATATATATATTATATATATATATATATATATATATATATATATATATATATATATATATATATATATATATATATATATATATATATATATATATAATGTATATATATATATATATATATATATATATATATATATATATATAACCAATATATATATATATATATATATATATATATATATATATATATATATATATATATATATATATAACAACCATATATATATATATCGAAAGCGCAAAAGCGCAAAAGCGCAATTTGCGCTTTAGGTAAAACATGTGCGCTTTTGCGTTTGCGCGAAATTTCTAAAAATGTGCGCTTTTGCATTTGCGCTCATCAACTTTTTTAAGAGCGCAAAAGCGCAAATTTGCGCTCTATCTAAATAATTTGCGTTTGCGCTCTATCTAAATAATTTGCGCTTATATTGAGGGCAATATATATATATATATATATATATATATATATATATATATATATATATATATATATATACTACTTCTGATATATATATATATATATATATATATATATATATATATATATAATAATAATAATAATAATAATAATAATAATAATAATAATAATAATAATAATAATAATAATAATAATAATAATAATAATAATAATAATAAAATAAAAATAATAAATGTAATAATAATAATAATAATAATAATAATTAATAATAATAATAATAATAATAATAATAATAATAATAATAAATTATCAAGGTGTATAATTATTATTGTGGGTAATGTGTCTATTCTTAATAAGATTGTAATTTTCTTATAGCCAATTTACTAAGTTTATTGGTTACTTGTGATTAGCGATTAAACCTTTTTAGTGCCTTTGAGTTTAAATTGGGATAAAACAGATTTGAATAAGTGCTTAAAGGGAAAAAGAATTGCAAACGGTGAACGTCGTAGAAGCGTAACTCTTTAAATTATTGAGTGTGATGCTGCCTGTACTTCCCATGAAAAAATCAGCCAAGATGACTTGGAGCACCTATGGCCCGATCTTATCAAGTACTTTGGGTCTGTCAAGAGCAAGAAGGAGCATATTGAGGGCAATAGAGTGATGTACAAGGGAAAGATTGATTGCTCTCAATGTAAAAAAAACTTTCAGCTTTGACATTAAATCAACACATAGCTTGATCGTAAGTAAGTTATACCGATACTTTTTATTTGAATTTTATTTCTTTTTCATTTTAAAATTCAACCATTAAATATTTCACATATTTTATTTATATGAACAAGGATTTTAGCTTTGTAACTTTCTTTAGAAACATCCTTCTTTGCACAAGGAGCTGTGTGCTGCAATTAAAGGAGGGTCAAAGCGGGGTCGGAGCTGCTCAACAGACAGTGAGACACCCAGCAAAAAACATCAGACCATCATTCTCCAGTCTATGTCAAAAATATTTAAATAGAAGAGAGCTCTTGAGTTGCTTTATAAGTAAGTGTTTTATTTTAAGTACAGGTTAACTATAAGTTGTGCCACAACTAACAGGTTAAAAAGCTAACAGAATACAGTCCATACAAAAATTTTCGAATTTGAAATACCAAGTTTCATTTGTCATTAATATCATTTCTCATCAAATATTTTTGTTTCTAGATTTCTGCTACATGACATTGGGCCTATTCACATTGTGGAGTCTGAGTTCTTTGTCAAATTTCTGTCCACCTGAACTTTGATTTCCACCTCCCCTCCAGAAGAAAAGTGACGAGGGATCTTGATGTCATATGCATAATAAGGAAGACTGATTTAACCAACATTATCAGTAAGGTCAGTTATGCTGCCACAACGGCAGACAGCTGGACTGGGAACAACAAACAGGAGTTTTCTGGGGACGGTTCACTGGATTAATGAGAGAGAGAGAGAGGGAGAGAGAGAGAGAGAGAGAGAGAGAGAGAGGGAGAGAGGGAGAGGGAGAGAGAGAGAGAGAGAGAGAGAGAGAGAGAGAGAGAGAGAGAGAGAGAGAG
>JABUQX010105677.1:15000-20000 GCA_015478945.1 Trachelipus rathkii
TTTAATTTTAAGAAACTAAAATTACAATAGTATATGCATTCTTAACTGTTAAAACTATTAAATATTAAGATGATTTTCTTAAAGAAAATCTAATAGCAAACTTATTAGTAATATTCTGAAATTTTAGAAATATTTTAAAATGTGTATACGTGACCAAATAAGGAATGGATGTTTTATCAATTCAACGGGAGTCTTTTATGAGAAGCGCAAAAAGTAAAAAAAACAAAAAAAACGGGCTTTAAGACTATATAAATATAAATTGTTTAAAAGTTATTTTAAATGAAAAGAAAATTGATAAAATATAACTTCAAAAGATGCAGTAAAGGAAAAATTTATTCTATAATTTAAACTCTTGATTTGTGAAGTTCGTGATTTTCAGCCGTGTTTTTGTAGTACTGTAATCTTTATCTTCGGTGAACCCTAACTCTTGCTGTAAGCACGAGATTACGGAAAATAAACAACCTTTAATTTTGGACTATATAGTTTTTAAACCATATATTAAAAATTTGAAATAACATTTCAACTGATGCTTCAAGAAAGGATATTAAGGAATATTCAAGCCGAAACTGGATTTTTGCCTAGGCCAGAGTAGAGAGGATCTACAGCAAATTCACAAGTATGGATAAAGGTGTAATGGCTCGCTTTCAAAAGATGATTTTTTTAGAGCTACTGGATTAGCTTACCAAGTCCCCTTCGGAGATAGAATTTTCATGCCTTGCTTTAAGGAGATCCAAGAATAGATAGACGTGAATTTCCGACAGCTTTGTGAGCAGTGTTTGCTCGTTTTGTCGTCCACTTCAGGAAGACTAAGAACTAAGTTAAATAGCAGGATGTAAAGTTAAGGTTATCTTTTAATATCTTTTTGATCTTGATGACGATAATAGAATATCGACGTGAAAGAGCATGTTTGACGTCTTGTAGCAAGGATATTTGCGGAGGATATTAGCGATGAGCTAGTTAATAGTATTGCGCGGACGGCGCAATTTTAGAAGCTGACAGAGATGGAGATCAGAAATGGTAAACTTTTTCAGAATTCTGTGCAGTAATGGGAGGGGACAGATATTGAGGAGGATTGTCCACACAATTCTGAAATAGATTTTCAAATTGTAAATTTAATAATTTTATACATAACTTAAACATTTTCAATAGAGTTTTTTGTCCTATTAATGTAATTAGTTACAAAATTTTAAAAAAGTAATTTTTTCCTCTTAAACATTTCCGTACCAAATATCACACACAAATCTTTTAATTCTGAAATAAATATTACTCCACATGAAACTTATAAAGAATATAAAAAAGTATCAGCTTGATTGGCTAATCTATTTGTTTCCCTGCTAATTTTCTCAAATTCGTAATAGTAAGTGGCAGAAGGGGTGTCACGGCCTGATTTTTTTTTTTTTATAAAAATCACAGGATATATAGTATACTCTATAAAAAATAATAATGAAGAATACATGAAACACGAAAATCGTCGCCTCATTAAAGAAAAGAAGTTATAGCCTCTCAAAGTTGTTAAAAACCCCATAGGATTTTCTTATAATTTTTTATCATCAGTTGGTCTATTTCAGACCCCTCTAGTTCAGGTTGTGATATATTTTGTTAGGTATACACAGAGAAAATCTATGTAGAATCAACAAATCTTAACCTGAACCAGGATGGCCCTAAAACGAGCACGAGGCCCATCTATTTTTTTTTTTTATATAAAAAGCCTATGGGAAATTTAAAACTTGAGAGGGTTAACTTTTTTTCGTACAGCTTAATCAGTTTCGTTTTTTATTTTTAAATAATTAATTATTTTTTATATAAGAAAATTCAAACTTTGAGAGGCTGTTACCTTTTTTCCCTAAAGAGACGCCGATATTTCGTTTCAACTATCTCTTCATTATTATTTTCTTAGATTATATCCTGTGATTTTCATAAAAATCGGGTGTGACAGCCCTCTGCGCTACTATTACCGAACAAATTTTAACCAATTTTTTCCTTACCATTCAGTGCAATATGAGCCATAAAATCTGTTTATTTCTGAATGCTATTCCACATTGTCTTACAAAAATACGAAGACCAAATTCACGCTGTGGATTCCTAATATATTTTGCCTGTAATTTTTACTCAATCCTTTAACATTTTCTGCTACTTTTGATGATAGCTTAATAAGGAAAATATTAAAAAGTACAAAAGTGTGGAAAAATTTTTACTTAAGTATATTATGTAATTCGATGTTATACTATCTATATTATATATATATATATAGGTGCATATTATTATATATAGTATATATTATATATATATATAATATATATATAGTATATATATAATATATATAAGTCGGTAAGGTATATGCATCATCGCTGATGACTTAGTGTATACGAGTAGATAGTATATAATTATAGCAATATGATAATATATATCATATATATATATATATATAATAGTTTATATATATAAAATATATATATATATAATATATATATATATATATATATATATATATATATAATATATATTAATATATTATATATATATCATATATATTATATAATATATATATATGATATATATATATATATATATATATATATATATATTGATATATATTTATAGTTTAATATATATATATATATTAATATATATATATATATATTTGCATTACAGAATGTGTTCGAATGCATGCAACCGATTTTTTAAAAAAAAGTTCTATCATATTTCCCAACTTTTTCACAAATGTATGAAATAACACAATAGTCCGTATGAGGGTAATCCTATCAGATATTGATATTTTAGAAAAGATAATCGATTTTATATTTCCATCTAGTGTTCCATCTAAAGTTCAAATGTAATGTTAGTATTGGATTGGTTGGGTAATGATTTTTATTTTAGGGTAAAAGAAAATTAAAAATTTGATTTGCTATTTGATTCCAAGCTCATTTATTAAAAGGTTTTAAAGCTTCAAATTGATTATTTTGTTTCTTTCTTCTCATTATTACTCTGTCCCTTCCACATAAAAGTTTTTATTTGCTGATCCAAAATAAGTGTTGTATATATATATATATATATATTATATATTATATTATATATATATATATATAATATATATAATTTATATAATATATATATATATATAATTATATATATTATTTATAGTAGTATATATATATATCCATATGGCGCTCTAACTCCTCTTGTATATATATATATATCAGGCGCGGCTTTACGGGGGAAGCACAGGAGGCCGGGCCTCCTCTAAAAAAAATAAAAGCAACTGAAAGTGGTAAATTCAGTCATTTAGTTTTAAATACTATTAAAGCTTCATTATTTTTAAATTGTTATACAAGAACGCTAATTTTACATTACGGAGGGGAGATCATTTAATTCTCTTGCGAAACAGTTATTTTTCGATAGGATACATTGCTGGAGAATTTTGAATCTGTGCTCAAGAAAGCATAAATTATGCTTTCAAAAACACTGTTTGTCATGGCAAGTAGAAGAAATACCTTATTCTTTATTTTGGTCTATTTTGAGGTATTTTTTCCACAAGCCCTCTCTCGAAATTTGGCAAGAATCAATTTTTTTAAAATTAAATAAAAAACTTATTTGAATATATATTACTATATTATATATCATATATATGCATATATACTATATAATATATATATATATATATATATATATAAATTATAGTATATAGTAGTATGTATATATATATATATATATATATATTATCTATATATATATAATATATATATATATAATTGAGAGAAGAGAGAGAGAGAGAGAGAGAGAGAGAGAGAGAGAGAGAGAGAGAGAGAGAGAGAGAGATAATACTATATATACTATATTTTTGTTAATAATTTTAGTTGTAATTTTGAATCTTTTAATAATAACCTTTTCTGTGTAAACTTAGCAATTTTCAAATGGAGAAGGAGGACAAAAATAAACCTTTAATTTTCGAATATATAATAGAACACGATATACATATTTACCCTATTTCTTAGTTCATACTGTGGCAAAATGGAGAACTACCTAAATAGTTGCCTGAGTTGTAAATTTGGAAGATTGTTACGAAGGAATCAGATTGTCAACAGATCTCAAAGAAGTTGGACGGTTTCACCAAGTCAGGACACAGGAGTAAGGAAATGTCCCGTTAAAGTTACGGGACTAACCTGGGAAATAACTTAAGGAGTTTATGCGTATGAATAACCTAAACCATCCAAGTATGAACCACAGGATTTACTAAAACAGGAAACAGACGATAGATGAAGGCGTCAAAAGTGTAGTTAAACACAGAAATCGAAACAGAAGTTCATAAATTAGTTCCTTCCTGCCTGTCCATGAAATCAAAGTTGGAGTGATACGTAACTCTGTCTGGGATTAGGATTAAGTACCTCGTTGCTCGGGTAAACTAAAGTTTTTAAATATGATGTATTGAAGATAACCAGTAAGTGACTATTCGTATTTTTATATCACAAGTTAATGTTGTCTGCTTAAATTGATCTCAAAAGTTTGTGCCTTCTAATTTTGACTTATTATTGTGAATAATTAAGAAAGTAACTGGCAAATTCTTATAACAAAAGTTACTATTATTTAACCGATTGTGTCTCGAGTTTGTGTCTCCTCCGTAGTGAAGTACTGAAATATTCATTTATTAGTGTCATAAAATTTAACAGTTCTAAGTGTTTTAAAGTAATGCTCTTATTCTTTTACTGAACTATTTATCCTCCGAAGGTCCCATGAACAGTTCCCAGTGATACTTTTGGAAATGGATGGCCACGTGATGAGGATTGTGTAATTGATGAAGCAACACAGAAATTGTGACTCGTTTTAATAATATATTGTATAGTAATGATTATTAGTATAGGTTAGCTAGGGTATTATTTAATCGATAGTTGTTAGGATCTATTTACAAGGATTATAAAATAAAGTGAATTTATGCATTTGGAACATTATTTATTAGTTCGTGAATTATATATATATAGAAAATCTGTTTCACTTTGTTTTCCCTA